>CAEMYA010000617.1:72651-87333 GCA_903131615.1 Diplodus sargus
CTAACTCTCCGTTCAAGCAGCCTGTAAGGGGAGGACCAAAAGTGTTCGCGTTTTCGGTACTGGCAAGTCAAGGGTAGCTTGAGCAATAAAGCTGATGTTGAAATTGACCGAAGTTCTCCTTTAAATGTATGTTTACAAAAGCATTTTATCAATAAGGGACTGTCTTTTCAAAAGGATGCACTTTTATTTTAGTTTAAAGCTGCACTGTTTACAATGGCAGGGCAAATGTGTTTACAATCATAGCATTGAAATAAATGCAATGCTTTAAATAATTTCTTTGTAATTTAAAGTTTGTTCTTGAGAAGGAAAAAACAAATCGATTAAAATCGTAAATCGAGTTTGGTGTGAAAAAATCGGCGATTCAATTATTAGGCCATATCGCCCAGCCCTAATCAGCACTAATACAGAGTGTAACTGAAGCTGATGGAAATGCCATTCGTTTTTTGCAAATATTTGTTCATGAACCAACATATTGTTCAGATTATGATGAACTAATGATGGAGCTAGAAGAAAAGTCAGAGGATCACGAAAGTAATCACAGTTCATCCTGAGGGGAGCATGAATGTCTGAACCAAATCTCATGACAATCCATCCAGTGGTTGCTGAGATTAGTAAGTCAGGACTGAAGTGCAGAATAGACTGTTAGACCGACATTTTATACAAAATGAATTCATGCTTCCATCAGGATGAGATGTAATTATTTTGGTGATCTTCTGACATATGAGATTTTTTTATTTTTTTTTACCATGTCTGGTCAAGACCAGCTCCATTTGTACATGAGTACTTGTTAGATGAGATAATGAAATAAAAAAATGAATCCTGACCTGAGAGTTGTAAGGACACAGTGTGGACTCTTCAGTTCAGCAGAAAGATGTTTCACTCCTGAATCCTGCAGGTTGTTGTTACTCAGGTTCAGCTCTCTCAGACTAGAGGACTGGGAGCTGAGAACTGAGGACAGAGCTTCACAGCTTCTCTCTGAGAGGTCACAGCCACTCAGTCTGGACAGGAAATAATAAGTAAGAACACGGTAAAATGTTGAGTTTTACTGAGACAGTATCAGTGTTTCAAACAATCCAAACTATTTTCAGTGTCAATTCCTCATCTCCTTATATTCTCTTGAATACACCAGCCATTTCAAAGAGATAGTTTATTAAATAACTACTGTGTTTACCAAAAACATATACACATGTCAAATACATTATAAATTAGATCAAATAAATAAAAAGTTCATTCAGGAACACTCTCGTCATTTGCTTGAATCATTTCTTGCGACAAATGATATACAGTTAGGCTTGGCACTGAAGGCACCACTCAAGGAGCTCCCCGGATTTGACAAGCATAAGCATGCATACATACTGATGTGATCAGCTGGCTGTCAGCTGACTATGGCTTGGGCCTATGACTTCCGTGTCCTGCATGAATTTGCACTGAGCTTCATTTTTCAAAGAGAGACAGAGCGATCAGATCACTCAGTGTCTCCTGAAGCTGTGAGTTTTGTGTATGTCATATAAACTATGCTGGAATGTGGTTCAATGCTTCATAAGCCCTATTCACATGGGACTAGTATTACCTGGGGACCTCTGGTAATTTGCAATAAAGCGGAGGTCGTCTGTGATCTTAATCTTGTGCTAATCTGCCATGTCCATAATTTGTAAAGTAAAAACTCCACTGCAAATTACCTACCATATTTCACCAAACACAGAGGTCAGGTGATAATATTAGTCCAGTGCGAATCGGCATCTCCGTGATTTGGGGTCGTTTTTTGTTTTTCTTAAGGTTTTTTGTGTTTTACACGCATTTTTTCTGCCTTTTTCCCATTCGGGAATTATGGAGGCTGCATTGGCAATTATAAATAAAAGTTTTGACAGCATTTTGGGTGCAAATTCAGGAGGCTCATCAGAGCATGAGATGTTCATGTTGTGCAGGAGATGAATTGATGAAAGGTACATTGAAAGAAAATAAGTTTGCGAGCAAAAAAATCTGCAATTCAAAAGCTCATATTAGAGGAGCTATTTAAAGTGTGTGAATGTCTGAGTTTAGAAAAATATATAAATGATTTCATAACAAACAGTGATCTGACCTCAAACTTTCCAGATGGCAGTGTGGACTCTCCAGTCCAGGTAACAGTAGCTTCACTCCTGAATCCTGCAGGTTGTTGTTACTCAGGTCCAGCTCTCTCAGACTAGAGGACTGGGAGCTGAGAACTGAGGACAGAGCTTCACAGCTTCTCTCTGAGAGGTTACAACCACTCAGCCTGGATGAAGAATAATGAGCAGAACAAGAAAATAATTACTCTATTTGGGTTAATAACCAACATTTACTGCATTCTGAAGAAACTTCTCCACACTTACAAAACTTTGTTGGAGGCTTTGACCACTGGCAGCAGCCTCAGAAGAGCCTCCTCTGAAGCAGAGTATTTCTTTAGGTCAAACACATCCAGATCTTTTTCTGATGTCAGTAAGATGAAGACCAGAGCTGACCACTGAGCAGGAGACAGTTTATCTGTGGAGAGACTTCCTGAACTCAGGTACTGTTGGATCTCCTCCACTAGAGAACGATTGTTCAGTTCATTCAGACAGTGATACAGATTGATGCTTTTATCTGGAGACAGAGTATCTTCAATCTTCTTCTTGATGTAACCGACTGTTTCCTGATTGGTCTGTGTGATACTTCCTGTCTGTGTCTGCAGACCTCGCAGGAGAGTCTGATTGGTCTGCAGTGAAAGACCCAGGAGGAAGCGGAGGAACAAGTCCAGGTGTCCATTTGGACTCTGTAAGGCCTCATCCACAGCACTCTGGAGGTACTGTGTCAATGCAACTTCGTTTTTTCTTGCTTCAGACTCCTGGGAGTTGATGAGATGTGCTGGTTTGTCTCTGAATAGTTTAGACCACCAGGATGTTAACTGCCCCCATTCTGGGTAGAGTCGTGTCTCTTCAGATTTATGGTCTGCTGTTTTTTCTTCTGCCAGCAGATTGACTCCAGAGTTGATGAACGTCAGATGAACATGAAGAGCAGCCAGAAACTCCTGAACACTCAGATGGATGAAGCAGAACACCTTGTCCTGGTACTGTCCTCTCTCCTCTTTAAAGATCTGTGTGAACACTCCTGAGTACACTGAGGCTGCTCTGATATCGATTCCACACTCTCTCAGGTCTGATTCATAGAAGATCAGGCTTCCTTTCTGCAGCTGCTCAAAAGCCAGTTTTCCCAGAGATTCAATCATCTTCCTGCTCTCTGGAGTCCAGTGTGGATCTGTATCAGCTCCTCCATCATACTTGACCTTCTTCACTTTGGCCTGAACCACCAGGAAGTGGATGTACATCTCAGTCAGGGTCTTGGGCAGCCCTCCTCCCTCTCTGGTCTTCAACACATCCTCCAGAACTGTAGCAGTGATCCAGCAGAAGACTGGGATGTGGCACATGATGTGGAGGGTTCGTGATGTCTTGATGTGGGAGATGATTCTGCTGGCCTGCTCCTCATCTCTGAACCTCTTCCTGAAGTACTTCTTCTTCTGTGGGTCAGTGAACCCTCTGACCTCTGTCACCATGTCAACACACTCAGGAGGGATCTGATTGGCTGCTGCAGGTCGTGTGGTTATCCAGAGGCGAGCAGAGGGAAGCAGTTTCCCCCTGATGAGGTTTGTCAGCAGCACATCCACTGAGGTGGACTCTCTTACATCAGTCAGGATCTCAGTGTTGTGGAAGTCCAGAGGAAGTCGACACTCATCCAGACCGTCAAAGATGAACACAACCTGGAACTCTTCAAACCTGCAGATTTCTTTGGTTTCGGTGAAGAAGTGATGAACAAGTTCCACCAAGCTGAACTTTTTCTCTTTCAGCACATTCAGCTCTCTAAAAGTGAATGGAAATGTGAACTGTATGTCCTGGTTGTCTTTGTCTTCAGCCCAGTCCAGAGTGAACTTCTGTGTTAAGACTGTTTTCCCGATGCCAGCCACTCCCTTTGTAATCACTGTTCTGATTGGTTCGTCTCTTCCAGGTGAGGGTTTAAAGATGTCTTCTTGTCTGATTGTTGTTTCTGGTCTGTGTGGTTTCCTGGATGCTGTTTCAATCTGTCTGACCTCATGTTCTTTATTGACCTCTGCAGTCCCTCCCTCTGTGATGTAGAGCTCTGTGTAGATCTGATTCAGAAGGGTTGGGTTTCCTGCTTTAGCGATCCCCTCAAACACACACTGGAACTTCTTCTGAAGGGTAGATTTAAGTTTACGCTGACAAACTGCAGAATGACTTTCTAAATAAACACACAACAAACAAGTTCATTAACTTAGTTATGAAGAAAATAAGACAATTTCCCTCCGCTAAAGTAGCACATATAAATATCAACAACAACAACATCGTTTTACATGTTTTCCTCCATCTGTTGAGACATTACAAATTGTCTCATTGATCCATCGTGTTAAATCTTTAGAGAAATCCTCTTACTGCTCTGCAGACAGTCAGCCAGCTCCTCCTGCTTCATTCTCCTCAGGAAGTGAAGTGTGATCTTCAGAAATGCCTCTCTGCTGCTCCTCCTCTGCTCTTCATCCTCACCATCCTCCCTCTGACTCTCTGGGTAGCATTCTGGGTAATCTGAACTCAGAACCTTCTGGACCTTCTTCAGCTCGTTCTTCACAAAAGAAACAATGTTCTCCTCCAGCAGCTGAAACAGAATATTATGTGAATGACAACATTTAACATCATGGAGCCAAACATCAGATCCATGTTGGACAGATTCACCACTGGTCTGTAAAGTGCAGCATGGAGATTATTGTGAACAGACTGGATGTAAAAGTAGTTGTTGTTCATGTACAGACCATAAATATGGAGTCCAGGTGTGTCTGATGTTGCTGGACAGACGGACCTCTGGGAACCTCTGAGCTCTCCTGGTCAACTCTGTGGAGGAATCATGAAGAATCAGTCACATTGTGTCTGTCCACTCAGAGACAAACACAAGCTGAAGGTCCTTTGAGTTAAAGTGTTGATGACATCATTGAATCAGATGGTTTCCTCTGACATCACAGTGTTGGTCGTACTGC
Source organism: Diplodus sargus (assembly GCA_903131615.1). Taxonomy (NCBI): domain Eukaryota; kingdom Metazoa; phylum Chordata; class Actinopteri; order Spariformes; family Sparidae; genus Diplodus; species Diplodus sargus. The sequence continues at coordinate 77,684 of CAEMYA010000617.1, forward strand.
TGATCCCACTGTGAATCAACAGTCAGTCAGTTTACTGGGTTGGTTCAGCAGCTTGTCTGGTTTAGTCCCTCCAGCTCTTATTGACCCGTTTAATACTGTGGACAGCAACACACAGCTAACACAAGCTAGCTGGATGCTAACTGTCCAGTGCAAATTGGGTGAAGAGTCTCAATAAACTTGATTTTGATATTCAATTTGACTGATTTGTGTGAGTTTTAAGTTAATTATCGACTTTTTCTTTTGGTGCCTTTGGGTGATTATCGCCATGACGACTAGCAACTGGGGAGTAGGTCAGTACGGCGATAAGATGGCACAGGCAAAAGGCCCTTAGGAGGCCAGGCTGGAGAGTGCACCAGAGACCAGTGGCTGTAGAACAGAGCAAGAGACTGAAGACAGTGCACCTGGACCAGGCTTGATGCCTGTGAAGCAGCAGAACTGGAGGTGGGCAGCTGGAGGTCTGATTGTAGTTCAGCTAAGGCTGCTAACTGGAGGTCTGTCCGAGCATCAGCAGGGATGGATGACAGGTGACCAGGATCAAGAGTCAGGAGTTCATAACATCCTGGATATATGCTTAGTTTATTCTATTTTGCTTTATTATTTATCTTAGTGAACTCCTACCTCGTGCTGCTACTTGGTGCAACACTGACTATTTCCTCTGCTGTTGTGTCAAATTTAATTTCTCCTACAGGGGATCGATAAAGATTCATCTTATCCCATTTTAAATAGTGAAAGAACAAATGCAGATACATAGACAGGCAGTTAGAAAACAGAAAAGGCAGCAACAAAGGAAGGTAGAGAAAAGTCCAAAGGGCAAATCAGTCAGAAGACACGCATGAAACACAGGAGAAAAACAGACGCACCTACAACTGAGACTGAGCTCAGATCAACTGAATCAGCTGAATTTTTATTTTTTATTTTTTAACATATTTACAATGTTTGGTAACTGTTTAATTATTTAGTCTAAAGAAAGTCTGCTGCATTTAGTCTCCTCCACATGGTGGAAGGTATACAGGTTATCATTAAAATTGGGTATCGACAGATACACAAAGCCCAGGCATCGGTGCATCCCTACTTCAGACACAGAAGCTTCTGTCCATAAAATAGTGGAAAACATCAGGAATAAACCTTCAGAGAATATTGGACCAAACTAATTCAATTAAGTGAAATGAAGAGTTGAAGACTGGTTCTATTGGGCAGCTTTCTAAAGTGAGAAGATACATTGAAGTGAAGAAGAACGAAGCTGAAAATAAACATCAGGTTTCAAAAAACATCTTTCTCCACAGTTAAAACATGAATCAGTCACATATTAATGTTATTAACAGCTCACCTCTTTACCGCAGGAGGTGGTTGTTCTTTAAAATCAATGAGGCGACCCATTGACCGGTGACTCTTGAAGGACATACAGCTGGGCTCAGGTCCAGGTCCAGGTCCAGGTCCAGTAGAGGCTGGTCTCCTGTTGGACAGAGAAGAAGACCACCAGAGATGTTAATTCACTTTCTAGTCTTCAGACACAGAAGCTTCTGTCCATAAAATAGTGAAAACATCAGGAATAAACCTTCAGAGAATATTGGACCAAACTAATTCAACAAAGTGAATTAAGAGTTGAAGACTGGTTCTATTGGGCAGCTTTCTAAAGTGAGAAGATACATTTAAGTGAAGAAGAATGAAGCTGAAAATAAACATCAGGTTTCAAAAAAACATCTTTCTCCACAGTTAAAACATGAATCAGTCACATATTATTGTTATTAACAGCTCACCTCTTTACAGCAGGAGCTGGTTCTCCTTTAAAATCAATGAGGCGACCCATTGACCGGTCACTCTTGAAGGACACACAGCTGGGCTCAGGTCCAGGTCCAGGTCCAGGTCCAGGTCCAGATCTTGGTCCAGGTCCAGGTCCAGGTCCAGATCTTGGTCCAGGTCCAGGTCCAGGTTCAGTGGTTTCAGAGGGAGGGCCGCCCTCCTCTCTGTCCTCACACTGATTCATGCTGCTCATCTCACACACACTTTCATCTGGAGAGGAAACACAAATCATTAATCTGCACATCAACTGAAATCAGCCTTTGGGTCAGAAACACTCTTGAAGGACAAAATGTCTGAAAGTCGACTTCCTCTTCTGACATTTAAACTCAGAGCACATTATTCCACAACTCACTGACTCTATTAATACATATTTCACTAAATGGCTGCTGCAGGACATCAAACCAAAACTAAATCATGTCATTAAATCATTTGTATTCTGTTTTTTACTAGGGGTGGGGGAAAAAATCGATTCACATAAGAATCGGGAATCTAATCATCCACAATTCTGAATCGATTCATAAACTTCAAAAATTGATTTTTTATTAACGTTCCCCCGTCTCTCTGTGTGCCCCCACGGGCTTCCGTACACAGCGTTGCAGCAAGCTTGGGGAAAGAAAGACAAGGAATTTGTCTTCAAAATAAGAGCTTGACATTGCGCCCCATTGAAGTTTAGAACTGGGTTCTTAGCGGGGGGCTTTTAATTTGAAAGTAGCAACCATTTGTAGCTAACCGCTACAACAACAAGCTAACAGCGAAGACAGCTACAGAGACCGAGGAGACGCTGCATCTCCTGGATCTTAGCGGCTGTCCAGTTGCTCATCTTGACGTCCGCGGATGAAGTGATGGACTGACTGCTGTGATCAGCTGTTTCCTGGTTTTACAACTCCCCGGCTGTGGGGCGCACAACAGTGACGGTCATCCACACCTCCGCCCATCTCACGCAATTTCCGGCACATCGAGGTCTCGGATTTAGATCGAAATGGAGCTGGATAAAAGTGTACCCTCCTAGGTGGCAAACTGGTGGACCAGGACAGACCCCCAATTTACCGGCTTCTGTCTAAATCCGCGGACCGAGCCGCAAAAAGCATGGTCAAATTGGCAGCTTGCTGCCCAGTATATAAGCGGCTATCAACTATGCAAACAAGGTCAGCCATGCACTGCAGGCAAATGTCAGACAGAAGTGCACAAGAAGAAGGTGCAGGTCATAACATCCACACACAGTGTAGCCAGCAGCTTCCTTCCAAGCAGAGAGACAGCAACTTTTTCAAAACCCAGATTCATCCAGTCAAAACACTCTTTAAGGACTTTTTTCGTTCTGCAGCAGATTGCGCTTTTGAAGTTGTGCTGTTGCACTTTTCATGAGAGAAGTTCTTATTTCTTATATAGCATAATATGACCATAGATGTTACCTTTTGTCTTAAGTTTGCCTTTGTGTGATTACATCATTGGAATCAGTTTATTTAAAAATCACATTATCTTATACAAACTGTGTTGTTTTGGTGCCATAATTTGCCATAAAACACTATGCATTGTATACATTTTTGAATCGAGAATCGGTTGAATCGAGAATCGATTTTGAATCGAATCGTGACCCTAAGAATCGGAATCGAATCGTGAGACACCCAAAGATTCACATCCCAATTTTTTACTGTTCTCTACTAATAAAGTCGCTCACAGCAGTGACGTGAAATCTGGAGACAAATGTGAAAATGTCTTCTGACAGAAAAGAGACAGTGGACTGATCCAGGACCTGTCTTCACTGATCTGCAGGAAGGAAAGTGATGTCATCAGGGTGAGTTTTATTTCAAAATAAAAGACTTTTGTCACACAGTAACACCAGTGACTGCAGAGAACGATCTCTCATTATATGTTTTATAACATTTACTTCATGTCATTTCTACATGAACATTATCACATTTTAAAGGGTATAAAAACAGTCTCTGTCCTTCTGTACATGACTGTGGAGACTTTCTGTGGAGCTTGGAGTGTTAAATAACTGATTAAAAACAAATACTGACAAGTTGATTTAACCAAGAAGCAGAAATTGTTCTAATAACCTGTTGTGTTATTATAAAATATGAAAGTCTCAGGTGTGTTCAGGTGGGTTTTGTCTATAGAGGCTATGACGTCTCTCACTGACGTCACGTCTCCTGTCAGAACATCAGCTGCTGGACTTGGATCAGTCCACTAGATGACGTCATGACGCTGTGGTGGAGTCAACACACACGTTTCTCTGATATCTTTTAATCTAAAAGAGTCAATCTGGTCATCTGTTGTTTATTTAAAACATTTATCTGCAAAGTAAAAATTTGAATCTCTTCCTCTGAGAAGTAATCAGGAGCAGAAATACTCCAGTAACGTAACAGGCACTTTAAGTACTGACACTGAGAGCCACGTGTTCCTGCTGACTGTTGCTCAGTGATGAAGTTCTATTTGTATTAATGAAATAAAGCTTCAGACTCCTGGATGTCCTCTTGCTGCCTCCTCATCAGTCCTGGACGGTAAATACAACCACAGATTATTCACCGACACCAACAGTTGCTCTGCAGCCGCGTTTATATGGAATTAGATTTGTGCCAAAAGTAACAAACAAAACTTCTTAAATCTCAAACAAAAACAGGAATTTGAGAGAACATAAAACTCATTTCAAAAATAAACATTAGAACTTGCAATCAAATAATTTTTTAAATAGTGTAAAATATTGGTCTTTTCCTCTTTTAATAATGCATTATTTTGTTTCCGGTTCCCTCTGCTGGTCTCCCCCGCTCAGACTTTTGTGCTGACTCTCAGCTTTGCGTCTCTCTGCAGCTCTGTCTCGTTTGCGCTCCCTGAATTTTTGTTTGCAGTTTTGGCACAAACCTCTCAGGTGGGCGGGCCTTTTCAGCAGAGCGTCCCCATTGGCTAATTAGTTGTTGACTGACACAGCTCAGTACCTATGTGTAGGTAGCTAGCGCACTAAACGACCCTGGCTTTAAAACGGAGAGAAGAAGAAGATGACGACGACAACGAAGAACAACAGTAACAACTCACAACAAGAAAAACTAATGAAATGCAAGTAGTCATGACATACATATATTGTTCTTCATTGTCGTTGTCGTCGTCGTCATCTCTTCTTCTCTCCGTTTTAAAGCCAGGGTCGTTTAGTGCGCTAGCTACCTACACATAGGTACTGAGCTGTGTCAGTTAAAACTAATTAGCCAATGGGGACGCTCTGCTGATAAACGTTGAATCTAAATGTTAAATGTAAATATTAGCTACATTTAAATCTTAATGTTGAATCTAAATGTAAATGTTAAATCAAAATACAAATGTTACAAATAAATGTTAAATTTAAATGTTAAATATAAATCTTAAATATATTAAATGTTAAATCTAAATGTAAAAATCCACTGTCTGAGCCTCCACCCAGTTGTCCTAATTTGATTTGCAAGAATCCACCACTCCTGGATCATCACAACCAATCAGAGCCAAGGAGAGTGTCTGAGAAGTGTCAATCATTCTCATGCATTCTGCTGTCAGCCCCCGTCCCTCACACAGGTGCAGTGCCGGTTCTTACCTGGTCAGATGTGTTCAAGCTCAAGCGCAGCTTCTCTGCTGGACAGGTAAGGACCCTGCTTGATATATGTTTCATTCTACGTTTTAACCACGAGGCTAAGATGGCGGCGGTTACAGTATTACTCACAATGGAGCATATCGGCGTATGATGTTGCAGTCGAGTTACGTAGCTTGTTGCTAAATCTATCTTGTTAGCTTGTGTGCTAACTCTGGTGTTTAGCTTTGTCTCTATGGCTACTGGTTAGCAAAAGTGTATTTCAATCTTGATAAAGTTTCCATAAAACACTTAAAAAAATAATCCATGGGAAATGTGTTTGATTATTGATCACATTTCAGGTCAAAGTGACATAAAGGAGAGACTGTTGATGCTGAGGGCTCAGTCTATAGGATGACGTCATAATAAATGGATATGGAATCAGATTTGTGCCAAAAGAAACAAACAAAACTTCTTAAATGTCAAACAGAAATAGGAATTCCAAAGAACATAAAACTAATTTCAAAAATAAATCTTATAACTTGTCATCAAATAATGTGTCAGATAGTGTAAAGTATTGTTCTTTGACTCCTCTAATAAAGCATCATTTAGTTTAGGTTCCCCCTGCTGCTCTCTCTCCGCTCAGACTTTGCGTCTCTCTGCAATAGGGGCGGGCGGATCGATCCAAATATCGATAGTATCAATACCAAGGTGAGTATTGGTATCGGATCAATACCAGCGCGATGAGATCGATATTTTTTTGTTGTAGTTTCTCTTCTATAAGTTCAGCAAATCACTTGTATTTCTTCACAGAGTTTGTGTGATCACAGCGTCTCTCTCAGTCCTGATGCACAGCGCTCCTCTCCACCTCTCTCTCTCCACTCACTCAGGTTCACTCTGAAGGATGAATATGGCAGAATATAAAAACCCTTTGTGTATCTGTTGAAGGAACATTAGTATTCCTATTTAGGCTACATGCAGATTATAGGTTATAGATTTAATTATGTTAAATATTATGTTCTTATTTGGCTAAAATCTTTGTCCTGTTTTTTATTATTATCATAATCATGATCAGCTAATTAGAGGCAAAAGTACAAAATCACTCAATGATCAGGAATTTTCAAGTAATAAGTATCAGTATCAGTATCTGCAATACTGGCCCTGTAATTTCTTGGTATCGGATTGATACTAAAATTTGCAGTATGGCCCCCCCCCTAACTCTGCAGCTCTGTCTCATTTCCGCTCTCTGACTTCATGTTTGCCGTTTTGGGCGGGCTTTGTCAGCAGAGTGTTCTCATTGGCTGATTAGTTTTTGACTGACACAGCTCAGTACCTATGTGTAGGCAGCTGCAGAGACCCTGGCTTCAAAACGGAGAGAAGAACAATATATCTGTAATAACTACTTATATCTCATTAGTTTGTCTTGTTGTGGGTTGTTAATGTTGTTCTTCAGTGTCGTCGTCACCTTCTTCTTCTTCTTCTTCTTCTTCTTCTTCTTCTCCTCTCCGTTTTAAAGCCAGAGTCGTTTACCGCGCCAGCTGCCTACACATCGGTTCTGAGCTGTGTCAGTCATAAACTAATTAGCCAATGAGAACGCTCTGCTGATAAAGCCCGCCCACCCGAGAGGTTTGTGCCCAAACTGAAAACAGACAGTCAGGAGCGCAAACGAGACAGAGCTGCAGAGAGACGCAGAGCTGAAAGTCAGCGCAAAAGTCTGAGCGGAGAGAGACCAGCATAGAGAACCGTAAACAATATAATGCTTCATTAGAAGAGTCAAAGAACAATACTTTACACTATCTGACACATTATTTGATTGCAAGTTATAACTTTTATTTTTGAAATTAGTTTTATGTTTCTCTCAAATTCCTATTTTTGTTTAACATTTAAGAATTATTTATTTATTTAGGCTATTTTGTTTGTTTGTTTCTTTGGCACATATCAAATTCCATAAATGTTGGGCCACAATCATGTGTTTGGACTCATTAGAATTTCCAGGATAAAAAGTATCTGATAATTATGAACAAGAACCTGAACACCAACATATTATAAGTCACATCAGCTACAGTCAGCAGCAGCAGGGAGAGGAGGAGGGACAGGAAGTCCCCAGACTCCCTTGAGAAATTGCGTCATTTAGTGAGTTGTTGAGTTAAGAGAACCTTTATAAACTGTATGAAACGCTGTCGATGACAGATTCTTAATGATTCGGGCCTTCTTGTAAATTCGGCCTATGTTACAGTCTCGTTTTAGGGGGTGCTACAGCCCCCTCAGCACCTCCAGCTCCCGCATCCAGGCGAACAGCTGCTCTGCAGCCGCGTTTAGTGCGTCAGACAGCGGGAGAGCGGCGGCTCGTCTCGGCCTCCTCCACAGGCTGATTCAGGCAGGAGAAGCTGCCTTCAGTCATCAGTAAGTGGAGCTACACAGTGACAACCACTCTGTGTTCACACACTGACCAACTCCACTTCTACTCTACTATACTTTCTTAATTCACCGATTAAACGTAGCAAGTATCGACACAAAATGGCGGATATTCTTATCGGCAGTTGTTTCTCCTCCGTCGTCCCGAGTTTAAACTTACACAAGCTCGTCGAGAAATAAACAACCGAGCTTCACTTTTTGTGCTGTTTCCGGTGTAACAATGAAAAGTAGAGCTTCTGTTAGCGAGTCGAACATGTCAGATTCATCACATTACCTTCAGCTGGAGGTTCAGACGGAGAAACTATCTGCGACACACCTGTCCGAGAAAGTGAAAGTAAACTGTGAGGAGGAAACAGCCAGAGAGGCGTGTGACTGACAACCCGCAACTGCCAATATTTATAAGCGACTTTACAGAAAAACAAGCCCAAAGTCGCTTATAATTAGCGGACTCGGCAGCTGTGAGGCTGCAGCGCGACCCACAACGAGCAACACATTGTAAAGTTGCGCGTGTTAAAATAAACAGCAACTTTTCGCCACATTTAACAACAAACAGCTTAAAAAAAAAAATAATCATGTGAATTTTTTTATGTTACTTTAGACCAGATTTACAATATCATTGTGAACGTTGTGATATTTAATTCTGTTGTAAAAAAAAAATATAATGTCAATGTTAATTCAAAATAAAAAATCTAAATGTTAAATATTAAACATTATCGGATCAATACAAACATTATTTCACGTCCAGGTCCGTAAAATCTGAATGAATGTTTTTTAATCCCAAGGGGAGCGACTGTCACCTCATGACGTCACACATCTGTCTGTCAGGATTCTCTTTCATATTCCCAATAGAATGTAGAGAAGTTAAAAGTTCAGACGTAGGTGTCTCCCCAGGTGTTCCCCCTGTTAATCCAAACCCGCGGACGGTTTATAATCATATGGATGCTGTTATAATGTGAAGTGATCTAGGTTCTGACCCACCAAACATCCTGGAAAGTGACAGAGTTACGTTTTTCGCGCTAAATTACATAATTATACATAATCACCATCAGTAAACTGGACGCTGTCTGACTCTGTCACTCGCGGGGACGGAGGCTGTTTTCTGGGGGAAAGTTACATGAAGTCTCGGTCAGGAGGGCTGACGGTCGCGGTGATTTATTTTCATCACAAACACTCAGTGAGTTAAAGTTTTTGCTGGTGACAGACGCTGTTTTTCGGGCACAAATGTGAGGAAGAGTCGGCAGGACAGACGCTTCTTCACGTACAGCTGCGGTATTTTTTTCCCTCATATAAGTTGCCAAAGACAGTTACAGTTACTACGTTACGTGTTCGGTCCTGTAACGTTGCTTTGTGGGACATTTCTCTGTATTTAGCTGAGTGAAGGACCTGTGTAGTTATCAGACTGTCAGACCGACACGCCCTCGCTCCGAACCTCCGGATTATCCGTTCACACTGGTTCTGTTCTCCAATAATGCGGCCCTGATACCTCCAGAGGCGGATCAGAGCCGCAGCGAAATTTCCCCCCTCTCCACATCTGAAACTTTCGCACTTTGGCACACTCTTCATCTCTCTGTTTTAAAGCCAGGGACTCTGCAGCTAGCTACACATAGGTACTGGGCTGTGTCAGTCAAAAGGTAATTAACCAATGAGGACGCTCTGCTGCAAAAGCCCGCCCACCCGAAAAGATTTGTGCCAAAACTGCATCAGACAGTCGGAGACCGCAAAGCTGAGAGTCAGTGCAAAAGTCTGAGCGGAGTAGAGATGGGATTTATGGCTCTTTGAGGGGAGCCGGATCTTGGTGAGCCGTTCAAAAAACTGGCTCATTTGACTGATTTTTATATTTATTAAGTTTAAAGAAGCCAGTCTGGTGGTAACTCATTTTATCTCGGAAATAATCACTGGGAGGTAT
>CAEMYA010000617.1:87457-108174 GCA_903131615.1 Diplodus sargus
TCATTTGACGTGTGGACTAGATTTTAAAGATCTGCATTCATTGTAAATATTCCACAAGGTTGCGCCATATCACTCTGCTTTGACAGTGACATCACTATTTTGGATTTACCCTTTGTACAAATTGTATGTGCATAAAGCTGCTCTCCAGGCAGGGCAGTCACGTGTTTCTGTTTTGTTTTTTCGTTTTTTTTTCTCAGCAAAAGCAGTGTGCACAACTCAGGTGGAGTCATGCTACATTTGCATATTCAATAAGCACTGTGCAGCTGGGCTGCTCCTCCCCATGTAACTCAGGGGAGGAGCACAGTGATATCAACATGACAACACTAGAGAGAGAGAAGCAGAGGGAACCGTGAACTAAATAATGCATTATTTGAAGAGTAAAAGAACAATACTTTACACGTTCTGACTAATTATTTGATTACAAGTTATAAGATTTAATTTGAAATGAAATTTGTTTTATGTTCTCTCAAATTCCTGTTTTTTTGTTTGTTTCTTTTGGCACAAATCTAATTCCATATATGTTGGGCCACATTCATGTGTTTGGACTCATTAGAATTTCCAGGATAACAAGTATCTGATGATTATGAACAAGAACCTGAACACCAACATATTATAAGTCACATCAGCTACAGTCAGCAGCAGCAGGGAGAGGAGGAGGAACAGGAAGTCCCCAGACTCCCTTGAGAAATCGCTCCATTTAGTGAGTTATTGAGTTAAGAGAACCTTAATAAACTGTGTGAAACGCTGTTAATGACACATTCTTAATGATTCGGGCCTTCTAGTAAATTCGGCCTATGTTACAGCCTCGTTTCAGGAGGTGCTGCAGCCCCCTCAGCACCTCCAGCTCCCGCGTCCAGGCGAACAGCTGCTCTGCAGCCGCGTTTAGTGCGTCAGACAGCGGGAGAGCGGCGGCTCGTCTCGGCCTCCTCCACAGGCTGATTCAGGCAGGAGAAGCTGCCTTCAGTCATCAGTAAGTGGAGCTACACAGTGACAACCACTCTGTGTTCACACACTGACCAACTCACTGCACTTCTACTCTCATTACAACTGTCCGCAGTTATCGACACAAAATGGCGGATATTCTTATCGGCAGTTGTTTCTCCTCCGTCGTCTCGAGTTTAAACTTAAAGTTCGTCGAGAAATAAACAACCGAGCTTCACTTTTTTGTGCTGTTTCCGGTGTAACAATGAAAAGTAGAGCTTGTGTTAGCGAGTCGAACATGTCAGATTCATTACATTACCTTCAGCTGGAGGTTCAGACGGAGAAAACTATCTGCGACACAACTGTCAGAGAAAGTGAAAGTAAACTGTGAGGAGGAAACAGCCAGAGAGGCGCGTGACTGACAACGAGGTCAACATTACGTGAATTCTAACACGTTAACGGCGCGTGAAAAATTGACCTATTCAGATCCACTAATCAACTGTTGTACACTTTGCTTTAAATGTGGCACGTAGAAGTGCATTTACTCAGGAAATGTAAAGTATAATTAAATGCAAACAGTTATCCACAATGCGTGTAATTTAATCTATTTTTCTCATGTTGTGTTTTTATCTATTTTATCTCTCTCTCCTTCATAAAGAACAAACTTGTCTGGCCATAAAATGACCAGGCAGCAAGTTAAAATTAAATACAAGAACATTTTGCAGGCTGGTGACTTTAAAGTAGATAACAGTGAACAAATGAGGTGAATAGATGAGGTGTCTGCTGACATGTTGAATGTCTGTATGACTGTAGCAGTGAAGTGGCACAGGGGGCCCAACAAGCCAGGATACGACCCCAGCAGAGGAGCTAGCACTCCATTTAAATAAAGGGAGGCCAGTGATGGAGGGGATCCAGGGAGGGACAGTAACAGACTCTCTCCCAGCCACAGAAACTGTCCGCTTCATACAAGGTACATACTGCAGTACTACTGCACATGGAACACAATCAAATAAATATATTATACTGTCTGACTTTGGATTTCCTTACAGTGTCTGGAAACACAGTTACACTTTTGGAGCCAGCAGAAGATGATCCGGTTAGTAAATTGTATTGAAATCACAGGCTTGTTATGTCCTGTGAAATCTTCATTCAAGTTCTCTCAATACATGTATGTATATGGCAGGGGAAGGCACATCTGCAGCTGCAGAATGCACTTCTGCAGATGAGGAGACCTTCAATGGACTCCAGAGGTATGTCAAGATGACCTTCAGCCTTCTGAAATCTCGGTTTTAGTGCCTGCACCACCTGAGGGTTTATTTGGCAGCCATTTCTCTTTTTGCTTGGATCCTGGAATAGAGAGAGCAAAAGCAACAAAGATTAAAACACTGTATTGCAGTTATGGTTGCTGTGTGCACTGAAATACTCACTTCTCTTTCTAGTTTCTGGTTTTCCAGGTCCAGTTTCCTGAGTGTCCCGTGTTTACTCTCAAGCTCCAGCTCCATTTCTTGGAGCTTTCTCTTCTTCAATTTGATTTTAATGTCTGCCAGCTCTGTCTCTTCAGGTGCTTTGCATACTTACTCACAATATTACCAGGCTGCTTCATACTTTATGGACTAAATAAGCAGGATATTTCCATAAAATTGTTATGGAAATATCCTACTTATTTAGTCCGTAAAGTATGAAGTCAGTGATGTGGTGCTAATAGAAAATATGTGTAACAGGACTGAGATGCTGCACAGTCTCCTAAGCAGCCTGGTAACATTGTGAGTATTGGCTAAAGTAAATCTACATTATGCACAAATCCTGCTGTGCAAATTGACATTTCTTTTACAGACTTCACAAACTGTCAGAAGACTGTATGCAAAGCACCTGGAGAAACAGATAGAGCTGGCAGACATTAACATCAAATTGAAGAAGAGAAAGCTCCAGGAACCGGGGAAAGCAAGTGCCGGTCCGCCATGCAGGAAGACATTTTCTAAATACATAGATGCCGAGTACGCTAAAATGAATGCCGAGCTCAAAAGGGGGGATAATTCAAAGTAACGCAATAGTTACCTTTCCTGGTAACTAGTTACTTTTACAGTGGAGTAATTCTGTTACTCACTCAATTACTTTTTGAGAGAAGTACCTAGTACTTTAACTATAACTGATTACTTGTTAAAAGTAACGTGCCCAACACGGCTTAATGGGGTACATGCACTGACTGGAATGCAGGGACGTAACAGTCAGAGGATTGTCTCTTAAAGTTGACTCAGTCTGAAACACTTGGTAGTAACAAGTAAGTACAAAACCTCTGTTCACAGGGCTGGTAGCACCGTGTGGTTCTACTTCTCACTGAGGCTGAAATTCAAGGCACGGGATATTCAAATTCTGAATTGAGATTCTTGAAATTTCTACAGAGGGCCTTCAACTGGGATCAATAGCAGCAATAGCAAATTGCAAAGTGGCAGTTAATAACCTAAAAGGTTTTGGTTAGTCAAATGGGCTATAAATTTGATTGATTGATTGCCACACACAGGGCACCATATGTAGTGTGTCGAGTAAATTTGTAGGGAATTTGGGGGTTACATTTATCTTTCAATAATAATTCAGGATTATCAGAGATAATTATTAGTTGTGATAAACAATAGGATCCAATTTTCATTAAATCACCGGTGTGAAGACTGGGGAATTCTGGGAATTCATTCAATCAATACATCAATACGTGTTGAAGAAACAGGTTTGCTGAAGTTGTGCTGTTGTACCGACTACTTTAACTGTGTGGCAGCTCTTTATTTACTGCAGCAAAGGATTGTGGGTATTTCTACCACTGTTTATTCTTAACAAACAGATGTGGGCCTGAATAAGTTTGTCCCTTTTTTATTTCTGTGGACTTCAGGTTTAAAAATCAGCTGAACTACCCAGGGATTGAACCTTCAACTTCCAGACTTCACAGCATCACTTCACCATCCTGAGCTGATGAATCCGTCTTAAATGAATCACTTTCTTTGAGCATTTCAAAATAATTGTGTGAAAACCTCGAGGATTTGAACTCACAACTTTAACAGTCGAAGCGACATCATCAGATACTCAAGCTGCTGTCGAGTCAGCAGCTTGTCGGTTCTGTATGGACTATTTGGTCTCCGGCTCTTCGGTCCGTCGCCTGCTGTTGGGCTTTAAAACTGGTCCGCAACAAGTGGAGCTGCCGGGTCAGACAGAGAAAGACTTTTCTCACAGCTGTTTAGTTTCACGGACGAGATTCAAATCCAACAAACGTTTCAGGTGGAGTGTCGAGTACATTTGATCAGATTTTACTGTCCATTTACAACTTTGTTCACAATGATTCTTTACAATTAAAGCTGCAGACGAGTCAATGTTTTCTGTTTCTTACATTTCAATAATAGTTGTGGATTTTATTGGAACAAGAGCCAGAATTCAAAACAACACATGACAGAAAGTACAAGTCAACGCAATTTAATCCACAATTTAATGGAAGAAGTTTCAAATGTAAATGAAGAATCTTTTCAATCAGTTTGAATCATTTTGTACAAAGTTGACTGATGAATTTATTCCAAGAAGCTGAAAGATTGATGTGACTGTGATCCTGTACAGACTCAACTGTTCAGCACTGACAATGTTTCTGTGACAGGAGGAGACTCTGCACACTAAACACCACACAGACGCACTGAGGAACCAGGAATGGACCTGAAGAACCCAAATCCAGGATAAAGAGGTTCAGTGAATGTGGTGTTAAAGGTGTGGAGGTGGATCAGTGAGTCAGAGGAGACTCTGTAGAAGGACAGAGTGCCAGCAGGACAGTCCACATACACTGCTACTCTACCAGAGGAGGAGGAGGAGGAGGAGGAAGAGATGGATGTTCTTCTGTTATTGTGCCTGACACAGTGACGACCATCAGAGCAGCACAGACTCCAGGACTGATCATTCCGTCCAAACACACAGTCTTCTCTGCCTCCTCTCCTTCTGATTCTTCTGTAACTCACTGATATAGAAACTCTTCCTCTCCACTCGACCTCCCAGTAACAGCGACCAGTCAGACCAGTTCTACACAGCAGCTGAGGAAACGACCTGGACTCAAACCTCTCTGGATGATCAGGATATGACTGAACCTCCTTCAGATATGTCATCTTCCTATTGTTGTCAGACAGTTTGATGAATCTGTTGACTGTGTTTGTGTCGACTGTGAGCTCACAGGAATCTGATGGAGAGAAAAAGACACAACACAACTGCAGTTATTAATGTGTCATCAGTGTGATGATGACATCACAGATGTGAATGAGTGATGTCACAATGTTTTGATGAATGACAGTAAAAAGACACTCACACTTCCTCAGACCTGGTGTCAACCATGGGACTCCAGCAGGCTCCACCCTGAAAGGAGGAGGGGGGTCAGAGCAGCACATCCTCTTTCAGCATGCAAACATGGACATGACATGACTCTCATACACAGAAACACAATCTGTCCATCAGGCTGCTTCTCCCTGTTCTCCCTGAACCTCTTCACCTCTGCCACTCTCCTCACACACTGAGAGTGAGCCACAGGATGTTGGTGTGTGTGAAAGAGGACGACAACATCTGAGAACACACACAAACCTCCTGTTGGATTTATCACTTCATCTTTATTTTATTGGATGTTGTTGCTGTTTCCTGTGGGCGACCTTATGCTTGCTGTTTGATCCAATGTCAACTTGTGCTTACGTTTCTATATTATAGGACTTTTGTATTTGGATGACAGAACTTTTGAGGTCCGATTCCTGTTTGAAGCTTGGAGGGCTTTTCTGAATCTCAGCTGCACAGTCTGCTTTTTGTTCTTGCTGTGTTTCTGCTGCTTTGTTTTACTGTGCAAAAAAACAAATACAATTTATAAGTAATAAATCAATCAGAAAACATTGGACGTTGGTTCCAGACCTCTGCCACAGAACCAAGTGACAGAGACTCCCAGACTGTTTCCTTCCAGAACCTCACAAGTGTCACTGAAGCTGTTTGTGATAGAAACAGTTTCATGGTTTCATGTGTTGACATGTTCATGTGACTATAGTTTGGTGCTGGATTTATAGGGGTGTGCATTGGCACTGCCCTCACGATTCGATTCAGTTCGAGTCTACGATGCATTGCGATGCATCAAAATTCTACTGCACACAACAAGGCAAACTTTTCATCAGTCATGAGGCAATATAAGCAGTCAGATATTGAACAACAGATTTTATTGGCTGCTATGTGTGTATTATCACTCTCCTGTTTCCCCAGATGTTCCCCTCTGTTAATTCAAACCCGCTAACAGTTTATAATCATATGGATGCTGTTATAATGTGTAGTGATTGAGATCCTGACCCACCAAACATCCTGTAAAGTGAGTTAAGTTTATTAAGTTTTTTGCGGTAAACTACATAATTATACATAATCACCATCAGTAAACAGGACGCTGTCTGACTCTGTCACTCGCGGGGATGGAGGCTGTTTTCTGGAGGAAAGTTCCCTGAAGTCTCGATCGGGAGAGCTGACGGTCGCTGTGATTTATTTTCATCACAAACACTCAGTGAGTTAAAGTTTTTTGCAGGTGACAGACGCTGTTCTTTGAGCAGAAATGTGAGGAAGAGGCGGGAGGAGAGACGCTTCTCCACGTACAGCTGCGGTATTTGTTTTCCTCATGTAAGTTGCCAAAGACAGTTACAGTTACTATGTTACTTTTGTTTGCTCCTGTAACGTTGCTTTGTTGGACATTTCTATGTATTTAGCTGAGTGAAGGACCTGTGTAGTTATCACACTGTCGGACTGACATGCCCTCGCTCCGCGCCTCCGGATTATCCGTTCACACTGGGACGGCTGGTCAATAATGCAGCCCTGATACTACCTCCAGAGGCGGATCAGAGCCTGAGCGAAATTTCCCCTCTCGCCGCATCTGAAACTTTCACACAGAGGAGGAGGAGAACTGGCGCAGGATCCCTGCATGCAAACAGCAGTGTGAAAGGGGCTACTGTTCTTGTTATGCCAGCTAGTGCTGCCGCTTAGCATGTAGCTACAGGCTGCGCATGTCATTGCAACGTTGCACCGGAAATGCCCCCAGAAGTATTTGAAACTTCACAACTTTATTGTCTACTCAAGACCAGAAAATAAACAGTGACATAATCGATTATGGCACGTTGCCGCATCGATGCTGAATCGTGCATGCCCCGCATTGCAATGCATCGCCGAATCAATTATTGTTGACACCACTGTGGATTTATATCTGATGTATATTACAGCAGTAATAGTTACTGTGAGGAGAACTTCATGTCATGTTTGATGCCATTAAAGCAGAAACAATGACAGAAAATGTCTCTTAGTTTGTAATCTGCTGTGGTGAACATAATGCGTCCGGATGTGACCAGAGGAACATCTGACTATGAAGCCAGGAATCTGTCTTTCTTTCTGTCTGTCTGTAGTTCACATGTCTCCAGAACCTTTCATCCAATCTGCTTTATACTTGGTAGATTTGTTGCTGAGGACTGAAAGAAGTGCAGTGTTCAATTTGATCAATATTCGATTTTTTTAGGGCTGCAACAACAAAAGTTTGGAGAGGATGAACTATGCTGCCTTTTCTCCTGAGCTGAACTGAACAACTGGAGGTGGTGTAATGGAAGCAGACCTCCTGACACCGAACCACCTACAATCGAGATACAGTCTCACACTGACCCCCAATTTCCACTGGATACATGTCCGCTGCGTTTGCGGCTCCGATCCGGTTTTGCTCCGCCGTCCAGCAATCCCCACCGATTGCGGTTTGAGTCCACTATGGCGCAGTACAGTAGACAGCTGGCATGGCGAGGCTGAGGAGTTCCTGCGATAATCACAAGATCACTCGCAACCGCAGTTATAGGTCTGTGTTATTAAAAACAACAACATAAAGTGTGCCCGACCAAAGGATTAGCAGAAGAGCTTGTGTTTGTCTCTTTTTTGAGATTCGTGTGCTGGTGTCAACACGGAGTGTTTTATTTGAAAAAGTAACCGGATGTTGTTTGTTATTTCGGCGCTTGACTTCCTGTCTGCTCCATGCTAAGTTCAGCTAAATTGTTGCGTCGTGCTCCGGCCTCCGCCAGAAATAGAAGTGTGCCGGAGGGCTCCAGACTGCTGGAGCTGGGACGGAGCAGATACGCAGTGCAGCAGACCTGGTGGGTTAAGTGAAACACATCTGCTCCGCTGGCGTGGCGGAGATGTAACGCAGCAGAGGCGTATCCAGTGGAAATTGGCGGTGACTGTCTGAGGCTGCAGCAGGACTCTTCATACCTGAGAGTGTCCAGTCTCATGCCTGGATCCTCCAGTTGAGCAGACAGCTGCTTCACTCCCAAGTCTCCTGGATGATTGTAGCTCAGGTCCAGCTCTCTCAGATCGGAGGGGTTGGAGTCCAGAGCTGAGGCCAGAGAAGCACAACCTTTCTCTGTGATCAGACAGCCTGACAGCCTGAAGACACACAAAACAACACACATCGCAGATCAGCTGAGGGTCCTGATAATTCAGTGCACATCTGCGTTTAAGAGGTATCATGTTTATTATATTAATCATCTTAGTTTTCACTAATTTGCTAATCAGCACTGAACACAAGAGTATAAATCAAGCTGATGGGAAATGCCATTTGTTTTTTGCAAATATTTGGTCATGAACCAAAATATTGTACAGATTAAAATGATGACCTGATCATGGAGCTATAAGAAAAGTCAGAGGATCACTAAAGTAAAGACAGTTCTTCCTGAGGGGAGCATGAATGTCTGAACTAAACCTCATGACAATCCATGCAAAGGTTGTTGAGATTAGTAAATCTGGACCAAAGTGCAGAATAGACTGACTGACCCACATTTTAAATATATATATAGATTAGTGGTGTCATTGTTTTTTTATTGTTACTTTGAGTGAAGGATCTGTTAAGTTATCAGACTGTGAACACTATGAGAACATCACACTCCTGTCCACACAGATGTTGTCACCTCTGTTGTGGCTCAGATACAACCTCTGTTGCAGGGTCAGAGGTGGAATGAAACCGTTCCCCCATTACACCTTTGCAAGTTTCGCACCTACAGTGAGGTGGACTATCGATGTAAGATTCCTGCCTTGAAGTGGCAGTGTGAATGGGGATTCTGTGTCTCTCTCTCAACCCAACCAGTTGAGACGGATGGTGGCCCACCACTAAGTCAGGTTCTGCTCGAGGTTTCTACCTGTTAAAGGCAGTTTGTTTCTCAACACTGTGTAAAGTGCTTGCTCATGGGGGAAATGTTGGGTCTCTTAAATAAATTGAATCATATTAGGAGTATGATCAAGACCTGCTTGAATTGTAAAGTTACATGAAATAATGAAATAAGATAATCCTGACCTGAGAGTTTCAAGGACACAGTGTGGACTCTTCAGTTCACGAGCAAGTAGCTTCACTCCTGAATCCTGAAGGTCGTTGTTACTCAGGTCCAGCTCTCTCAGACTAGAGGACTGGGAGCTGAGAGCTGAGGAAAGAGCTTCACAGCTTCTCTCTGAGAGGTCACAGACACTCAGCCTGGAGCGTGAACAGTAAAAAAAGACATTTACATTATTTATAATATCATTGTATCACACGTGAACTTGCTTTTTGTTTTACTGTAATATGTCAGAGATATGAAAAATCAACTGGACTAAATCTGGATTAAACAGGCATTAAACAACAATGAGTAGCATGGTTTCAAAACATAAGAATTCTCACATGAGAGAGAGAGAGAGAGAGAGAGAGAGAGAGAGAATTGAATTCAAATGTTAAAGAAATAACAAAAATAATTCCAGACAACCTATGACATATCTGACCTGAGAGTTTTAAGTCTACACTGTGGACTATCTAGTCCAACAGATAGATGCTTCACTCCTGAATCCTGCAGGTTGTTGTTACTCAGGTCCAGCTCTCTCACACTAGAGGACTGGGAGCTGAGAATTGAGGAAAGAGCTTCACAGCTTCTCTCTGAGAGTCCACAGACACTCAGCCTGGAGCGTGAACAGTCAAAGAAGACATTTGGTGATACAGCATTTATGATATCATTGTGGCACATGTGAACTTGTGTTCTGTTTTACTCAAAAATGTCAGAGATATGAAAAATCAACAAAACTAAATCTAGATTAAGCGGATATAAACAATAATAAGTAGCATGGTTTCAAATCATAAGAGTTCTGACATGAGAGAGAGATAACTGAGTTCAAATGTTAAAGAAATAACAAAAATAATTTGAGACAAACTATGAACTGTTTGACCTGAGAGCTTCAAGTCTACATTGTGGACTCTCCAGTCCAACAGACAGATGCTTCACTCCTGAATCCTGCAGGTTGTTGTTACTCAGGTCCAGCTCTCTCAGGCTAGAGGACTGGGAGCTGAGAATTGAGGACAGAGCTTCACAGCTTCTCTCTGAGAGGTCACAGACATTCAGCCTGGAGCATGAAGAGTAAAAAAGATATTAGGTGATACAGTTTCTATAATATCATTGTAGAACATGAGAACTTGCTTTCTGTGTTACTCTAATATGTGGGAGATATGAAAAATCTACAAGACTAAATCTGGATTGAACAGACATTAAACAATAAAAAATAGCATGGTTTCAAAACATAAGAGTTCTGACATGAGAGAGAGAGAGATTTGAATTCAAACATTAAAGAAATACCAAAAATTATTTGAGACAAACTATGAACTGTCTGACCTGAGAATTTCAAGTTTACATTGTGGACTCTCCAGTCCAACAGACAGATGCTTCACTCCTGAATCCTGCAGGTTGTTGTTACTCAGGTCCAGCTCTCTGAGACTAGAGGACTGGGAGCTGAGAACTGAGGACAGAGCTTCACAGCTTCTCTCTGAGAGATTACAGCCGCTCAGTCTGGATAAAGGATAATGAGCAGAACAAGAAAATAATATTTCTCTTTGGGTCCGTAATGGCACATTTACTGCATACTGAAGAAACTTTTCCACACTTACAGAACTTTGTTGGAGGCTTCAACCACTGGCAGCAGCATCAAAAGAGCCTCCTCTGAGGCAGAGAATTTCTTCAGGTCAAACACATCCAGATCTTTTTCTGATGACAGCAAGATGAAGACCAGAGCTGACCACTGAGCAGGAGACAGTTCATCTGGGGAAAAACATCCTGATCTCAGGTATTGTTGGATCTCCTCCACTAGAGAACGATCGTTCAGTTCATTCAGGCAGTGGAAGAGATTGATGCTTCTCTCTGGAGACAGATTCTCACTGATCTTCCTTTTCATGTACTCGACTGTTTTCTGATTGGTCTG
This sequence comes from Diplodus sargus, assembly GCA_903131615.1. Taxonomy (NCBI): domain Eukaryota; kingdom Metazoa; phylum Chordata; class Actinopteri; order Spariformes; family Sparidae; genus Diplodus; species Diplodus sargus. Next base: position 98,633 of record CAEMYA010000617.1, read on the forward strand.
TGAGCAACTTCCTGTCTGTGTCAGCAGACCTCGTAGGAGAGCCTGATTGGTCTGCAGTGAAAGACCCAGGAGGAAGCGGAGGAACAAATCCAAGTGTCCATTTGGACTCTGTAAGGCCTCGTCTACAGAACTCTGGAGGTACTGTGTCAATGCAACTTCGTTTTCTCTTGCTTCAGACTTCTGGGATTTGATGAGATGTGTTGGGTCAGGTTTGTCTCTGAATAGTTTAGACCACCAGGATGTTGACTGCTCTTTTTCTACCAGCAGACTGACTCTAGAGTTGATGAATGTCAGATGGCCATGAAGAGCAGCCAGAAACTCCTGAACACTCAGATGGACGAAGCAGAACACCTTGTCCTGGTACAGTCCTCTCTCCTCTTTAAAGATCTGTGTGAACACTCCTGAGTACACTGAGGCCGCTCTGATATCAATACCACACTCTGTCAGGTCCGACTCATAAAAGATCAGGTTTCCTTTCTGCAGTTGCTCAAAAGCCAGTTTTCCCAGAGACTCAATCATTTTCCTGCCTTCTGGAGTCCAGTGTGGCTCTGTCTCAGCTCCTCCATCATACTTGACCTTCTTCACTTTGGACTGAACTACCAGGAAGTGGATGTACATCTCAGTCAGGGTCTTGGGCAGCTCTCCTCCCTCTCTGGACTTCAACACATCCTCCAGAACTGTAGCAGTGATCCAGCAGAAGACTGGGATGTGGCACATGATGTGGAGGCTTCGTGATGTCTTGATGTGGGAGATAATTCTGCAGGTCTGTTCCTCATCTCTGAATCTTTTCCTGAAGTACTCCTCCTTCTGTGGGTCAGTGAACCCTTTGACCTCTGTCACCATGTCAACACACCCAGGAGGGATCTGATTGGCTGCTGCAGGACGTGTGGTTATCCAGAGGCGAGCAGAAGGAAGCAGGTTCCCTCTGATGAGGTTTGTCAACAGCACATCCACTGTGGTGGATTTTGTGGCATCAGTCAGGATTTTAGTGTTGTGGAAGTCCAGAGGAAGGCGACACTCATCCAGACCGTCAAAGATGAACACAACCTGGAACTCTTCAAACCTGCAGATTTCTTTGGTTTCAGTGAAAAAGTGATGAACAAGTTCCACCAAGCTGAACTTTTTTTCTTTCAGCAGATTCAGCTCTCTGAAAGTGAATGGAAATGTGAACTGTGTGTCCTGGTTGGTTTTGTCTTCAGCCCAGTCCAGAGTGAACTTCTGTGTTAAGACTGTTTTCCCGATGCCAGCCACTCCCTGTGTCATCACTGTTCTGATTGGTTTGTCTATTTCAGCTGCGGCTTGAAAGATGTCTTCTTGTCTGACTGTTTCTGGTCTGTCTAGTTTCCTGGATGCTGTTTCAATCTGTCTGACCTCATGCTCATCATTGACCTCTGCAGTCCATCCCTCTGTGATGTAGAGCTCTGTGTAGATCTGATTCAAAAGCGTTGGGTTTCCTGCTTTAGCAATCCCCTCAAACACACACTGGAACTTCTTCCTCAGGTTAGATTGGAGATCACGCCGACAAACTGCAGCAAGATGCTCTAAATGAAAAAGATCATTAAGTTATTTATAAAGACAACAAGAAAATTTGAGACATTACAAATTGTCTCATTCATCCAGGATGTTAAATCTTCAGAGAAATCCTCTTACTGCTCTGCAGACAGTCAGCCAGCTCCTCCTGCTTCATTCTCCTCAGGAAGTGAAGTGTGATCTTCAGAAATGCCTCTCTGCTGCTCCTCCTCTGCTCTTTATCCTCACCATCCAAAACCTCCTCATCCTCCCTCTGGCTCTCCAAGCATTCTGGGTAATGTGAACTCAGAACCTTCTGGACCTTCTTCAGCTCATTCTTCACAAAAGTGACAATGTTCTCCTCCAGCAGCTGAAACAGAATATTATGTGAATGACAACATTTAACATCATGGAGCCAAACATCAGATCCATTTTGGACAGATTCACCACTGGTCTGTAAAGAGCAGCATGGAGATTATTGTGAACAGACTGGATGTAAAAGTAGTTGTTGTTCATGTACAGACCATAAATATGGAGTCCAGGTGTGTCTGATGCTGCTGGACAGACGGACCTCTGGGAACCTCTGAGCTCTCCTGGTCCACTCTGTGGAGGAATCATGAAGAATCAGTCACATTGTGTCTGTCCACTCAGAGACAAACACAAGCTGAAGGTCCTTTGAATTGAGTTGATGACATCATTGAATCAGATGGTTTCCTCTGACATCACAGTGTTGCTCGTACTGCTGATCCCACTGTGAATCAACAGTCAGTCAGTTTACTGGGTTGGTTCAGCAGCTTGTCTGGTTTAGTCCCTCCAGCTTTTGACCTGTTTACTACTGTGGACAGCAATACACAGCTAACACAAGCTAGCTGGATGCTAACTGTCCTGTGTAAATTTGTATAGAGTCTCAAAAAACTTGATTTTGATATTTGTCTTATTTGTGTTAGTCTAAAGTTAATTGACATTTTCTTTTGTTGCTTTTGGGTGATTACCGCCACAATGACCACACTGGAACCTACAGAAGCATGCTGCATTCACTTGAGAAAATAATTCTGCTCTGTATTTCTGAATTACTACGATACCCCAACACCCTGTGAGGAGAAATTAGAAAAGCTAAAGCTGGCAACTGGATATTTTTGGGTGTAAGGCCTGGGGGGTGGACATTGGCTAAAATGGAAGCCAAGGCAAAGGCTGAAGGAGGTCAGTAGGGCAACAAGATAGCACAGGCAAATAGCTGAAGCCCTCAGGAAGCTGAAGACAGTTCACCAGGAATGAAGCTTGATACCTGTGAAGCAGCAGGACCGGAGGTGGGCAGCTGGAGGTCTGATTGTAGATTGGCTGAGGCTGCTAACTGGAGGTCTGTCTGAGCATCAGCAGGGATGGATGACAGAGGACCAGGATCAGAGTCAGGAGTTGATAATATCCTGGATATACACTATATTGTCAAAAGTATTCATTCACCATCCAAATCATTAAAATCAGGTGTTCCAATGACTTCCATGGCCACAGGTGTATAAAAGCAAGCACCTAGGCTAGCGGACAACAAGTCCAGTCGTGAAATTTCCTCGCTCCTAAATATTCCACAGTCAACTGTCAGAGGTATTATAACAAAATCGAAGCGATTGGGAACAACAGCAACTCAGCCAAGAAGTGGTAGAAGAGTGGGGTCAGTGGATGCTGAGGCACACAGTGCGCAGCAATCGCTAACTTTCTGTAGAGTCAATCGTTACAGACCTCCAAACTTCATGTGACCTTAGCTCAAGAACAGTTCATAGAGAGCTTCATGAAATGGATTTCCATGGCCAAGCAGCTGCATCCAAGCCAGACATCAGCAAGTGCAATGCAAAGCGTCAGATGCAGTGGTGTAAAGCACACCACCACTGGACTCTAGAGCAGTGGAGACACGTTCTCTGGGGTGACGAATCGCACTTCTCCATCTGACGATCTGATGGGCGAGTCTGGGTTTGGCGGTTGCCAGGAGAACAGTACTTGTCTGACTGCATTGTGCCAAGTGTAAAGTTTGGTGGAGTGGGGATTATAGTGTGGGGTTGTTTTGGCCCCTTAGTTCCAGTGAAAGAAACTCTGAATGCTTCATCATACCAAGAGAATGCTCCCAACTTTGTGGGAACAGTTTGGGGATGGCTCCCTCCTGTTCCAACATGAAAGTGCACCAGTGCACAAAGCAGGTCCGTAAAGATGTGGATGAGAGAGTTTGGTGTGGATGAACTTGATTGGCCTGCACAGTCACAGAGTCCGACCTCAACCCGATAGAACACCTTTGGGATTAATCAGAGGGGAGACTGAGAGCCAGGCCTTTCCGTCCAACATCAGTGTGTGACCTCACAAATTAACTTCTGGAAGAATGATAAAAAATTCCCATAAACACTCCTAAACCTGGTGGAAAGCCTTCCCAGAAGAGTTGAAGTTGTTATAGCTGCAAAGGGACCGACATCATATTAAACCCTATGGATTAAGAATGGGATGTCACTGAAGTTCATATGCAAGTCAAGTCAGGTGAGTGAACACTTTTGGCAATATAGCATATTTTTGGTTTATTCTATTTTGTTTTATTTTTTATCTTAGTCAACTCCTACCTCATGCTGCTACTTGTTACAACACTGATTATTTCCTCTGCTGCTGTGCTTCTCAACTTCTCCTACAGGGGATCAATAAAAGTTCATCTTATCTCATATAAAATGGTGAGGGAACAAATTCACATACAAAGACAGGCAGTTAGAAAACAGAAAAGGCAGCAACAAAGGAAGGCAGAGAAAAGTCCAAAGGGCAAATCAGTCAGGAGAGGTGAAGACACGCAGGAAACACAGGACCAAATCAGACGCACCAGAGATCAGTGAGGGGAAAACACTGGCTTCATGGTGCGCTCCTTTGCAAGCCAGAGGTCGGTATTCACAACTTCCAATCTAAAAGCTTCCCAGTGGATCTGATCTAAAAAACATGGACGCTCGCTGCGAACAGGTGTTTGAATGGAAAGTCCTTGAACTTCAGATCAACTACAGCAGCTGATTTAACAGTTGAGGGCACTTTAGAAAAGACAGGAGGATTGGCTGCTAACTCATACTGTCAAAGACTGAGACTGAGCTCAGATCAGCTGAATCAGAGTGAGAATAACAACTACAAACTGTTTTACTGCACGTGTCACAAACAAACACTATATGAAATCAAACATGAAGAAGAGGTTAAAAGTAATTGTTCTCTTTGTGCACCGTCGTCCTGCTGTGATGAACTCCAGTGCACAATTTGATTTAGATGTTTGACAAATGTCCATGACTGACATGTCTCAACTTCTGAGGTCACATGACTGAAAACCAGACTTGATGACTTGATGGAGGAACATAGTGGAGTCACAATTATCCTTTGTTAGCAGCTAGTATCTGTTAAAATAAAATCACTACGTTACACTCAACCAGTCATCAGACAAATGTTAAACTGGACTGAAGAGATGAAGACTGGTTTTACTGGGCAGCTTTCACATGTGAGGATATAAATGTACTAAAGAAGAACGATGCTGAAAAAAAACAATTTTAAACAAATTTCTCTGAATAAATAACAAAAACATGAATCAGTCACATATTAATGTTTCTAACAGCCCACCTCTTTACAGCAGAGTTCAATAAAACATGAAGCTGAATGATTTCAGTCTGTGGATCATGAATCATTTTGACAAATAACAAACTTTACTGTCAGGAACATCAGACTAAAAACTCTTTGGAGGATCTCCACTTGTTTTGTGTAGCTCAGACTTCTGAAGCTTCATATTATCCTCAGCTGAACTTCATAAAGTATTTTTACACAGAACAAGGACGATGAATTTTGTCCTCCATCATCACTGAGAACATGAAGACCATCAGGACAACTGGTCAGACTGGATTTAATGAGGATGAACATCAACAGAGAGCAACAGGACAACAACTTACTGGGTGTCTGAGGAATGTTCTTGTTTGAAATCAATAAACATGTCTTTTGACCAGTCACTCTTGAATGAAACACAGCTGGGCTCAGGTCCAGGTCCAGGTCCAGGTCCAGTGGGTTTAGAGGGAGGGCCTCCCTCCTCTCTGTCCTCACACTGATTCATGCTGCTCATCTCACACACACTTTCATCTGGAGAGGAAACACAAATCATTCATCTGCACATCAACTGAAATCAGCCTTTGGGTCAGAAACACTCTTGAAGGACAAAATGTCTGAAAGTCGACTTCCTCTTCTAACATTTAAACTCAGAGCACATTATTCCACAACTCACTGACTCTATTCATACATATTTCACTAAATGGCTGCTACTGGACATCAAACTAAAACTAAATCATGTCATTAAATCATCTGTATTCTGTTTTTTACTGTTCTCTACTAATAAAGTCGCTCACAGCAGTGACGTGAAATCTGGAGACAAATGTGAAAATGTCTTCTGACAGAAAAGAGACAGTGGACTGATCCAGGACCTGTCTTCAGATCTGCAGGAAGGACAGTGATGTCATCAGTGTGAGGTTTATTTCAAAATAAAAGACTTTTGTCACACACTAACACCAGTGACTCCAGAGTACGATCTCTCATTATATGTTTTATAATATTTACTTTGAACTTTATTTATGTCATTTCTACATAAACATCATGACATTTTAAAGGGTATAAAAACAGTCACTGTCCTTCTGTACATGACTGTGAGACTTTCTGTGGAGTTGGAGTGTTAAATAACTGATTAAACACAAATACTGACAACTTGATTTAACCAAGAGGCAGAAATTGTTCTAATAACCTGTTGTGTTATTATAAAATATTAAAGTCTCAGGTGTGTTCAGGTGGGTTTTGTCTGTAGAGGCTATGACGTCTCTTACTGACGTCACTTCTCCTGTCAGAACATCAGCTGCTGGACTTGGATCAGTCCAGTAGATGACGTCATGACGCTGTGGTGGAGTCAACACACACGTTTCTCTGATATCTTTTAATCTAACAGAGTCAATCTGGTCATCAGTTGTTTATTTAAAACATTTATCTGCAGAGTAAAAATGAGAATCTCTTCCTCTGAGAAGTAATCAGGAGCAGAAATACTCCAGTAACGTAACGGGCACTTTAAGTACTGACACTGAGAGCCACGTGTTCCTGCTGACTGTTGCTCAGTGATGAAGTTCTATTTGTATTAATGAAATAAAGCTTCAGACTCCTGGATGTCCTCTTACTGCCTCCTCATCAGTCCTGGACTGTAAATACAACCACAGATTATTCACCGACACCAACAGCTGCTCTGCAGCCGCGTTTAGTGCGTCACACAGCGGGAGAGCGGCGGCTCGTCTCGGCCTCCACAGGCTGATTCAGGCAGACACAAAATGGCGGATGTGTGTCCGGACGCTCCCAGTTTAAACTTGTGAGTTTGGAGAAATAAACAACCGAGCTTCACTTTTTGTGCTGTTTCCGGTGTAACAATGAAAAGTAGAGCTTGTGTCAGCGAGTCGAACATGTCAGATTCATTACATTACCTTCAGCTGGAGGTTCAGACGGAGAAACTATCTGCGACACAACTGACAGAGAAAGTGAAAGTAAACTGTGAGGAGGAAACAGCCAGAGAGGCGTGTGACTGACTGGGAGTCTTCCTGTTAGACTGAGTGAGCTGCAGCACGACCCACAACCAGCTGATACACATGGTAAAGTTGCGCATGTTAAAATAAACAGCTACTTTTCGCCACATTCAGCGACAAACTACGTTACAAAAAACATACGTGAAATTTTTTATGTCACTTTTGACCAGATTTACAACAATATTTGTGACCGTTGCGATATTTACTTCTCTTGTAAAAAATATAATGTGAATGTTAAATCAAAAATGTAAATCTAAATGATAGATATAAATCTTAATGTTGAAATTAAATATAAATGTTAAATATACATGTTAAATATTCAATGTAAATGTTCAATCTAAATAAAAATCTAAATATTGAATTTAAATCTAAATCTAAATATAGATGGATTATAAATCTTAATGTTAAATCTAAATCTAAATCTTAAATATATTAACTGTTAAATCTAAATGTAAAAATCCTGTCTGAACCTCCACCCAGTTGTCCTTATTTGATTTGCAAGAATCCACTACTCCTGGATCATCACAACCAGTCAGAGCCAAGGAGTGTCTGAGAAGAGTCAATCATTCTCTTGCATACACTGCTGTCAGCCCCCCTTCCTCACACAGGTGCAGTGCCTGTTCTTACCTGGTCAGATATGTTCAAGCTCAAGTCCAGCTTCTCTGCTGAACAGGTAAGGACCCTGCTTGATGTATGTTTCATTCTATGTTTTAACCACAAAGCTAAGATGGCAGCGGTTACAGTAATACTCACAATAGCTCATATCGCCGCACGATGTCGCAGTCACGCTACGTAGCTTGTTGCTAAATCTATCTTGTTAGCTTGTATGCTAACTCTGGTGTTTAGCTTTGTCTCTATGGCTACTGGTTAGCAAAAGTGTCTTTCAAGTGACCACCAGTTATAGTAACATTAGTTTGTGTTCAGGACGCTCTGAAGTGGTTGAATTGGTTTAGAGAAATTACGTTACTCATGCTTCAGAGAATAAATGTTGTGTTGGTAATGATTAGCTGAATGATTAGCTGGTAACTCCGTCTGCTGCGGTGTGAGGAAAAATGTTTGTTACTCTGGTTGTCTACAGTGACTCAGCAGGAGGCACTCATCATTTTAGTTTAGTTGTATTGATCAGAAATAGAACTATGTTGTTGTTGTTATTTTGAATGCGCCATCTTGGATATCTGGCGTCCTCTGTTACCATGGTTACAAGCCTGCTGGTGCACAGCAGGCTCCTCCTCTGTGGGAGGGGCTTAGAGGGCAGCAGAGGAAGAAGGACTGACCTGGGAGCTGTATCATTCTAATGTTCTGGATAAGTCCACTTCATTAACAAGACTCCAGATTGCAGCTTTAATCAGTGATCAAACTAATAATTTCAGCTCTTTAACTTTACATTTCCAAGGCATTAAGACCTCCTGCTGTATGATTAATGTAAAATTAATGTATGATTAAGAAACCCGCTGAAACAAGACAATGAACTCTGTCTCAGGGGGATCTGATGTTGGCGGCGCCGGCTGAACCGGGACCCTGATGGAGGCTGTGGACTACAGAGACGACCTGAGAGTGTCAGCAGGGAGGATGAGGTGGTGGAGGGAGGTGGACGTGTGGAGAGACGGTGGGCAGCAGAGCAGACAGGTGGAGGATGAGGAGGGTGAAGAGCTGGTGGAGGTGATGCTGCGAGGCAAAGCACCCTGGGGCTTCACCCTGAGGGGGGGGACGGAGCACCGAGAGCCTCTGGTCATCACAAAGGTAACGACATTGTGTCTTCTTCTAATTCTTCGTCTTCTTTTGTTTCTTCTTTGGTTTGGAGGGAAAGTTTTGAGCTCTAATTGTAGCCCTACAGTTTAAACTCTGGTGTGATTGTTGTGGATGATAAATGCTGATAAAATCTGAATGAATAAGACCAAAAACATCTCAACCAGCTGGTCTGCTGGGGATTTCATTGATCACAACACAGTGAGTTCTGTCTGTAACGTGACACACAGCAGGCAGCAGCAGAGAGAACCTCAGGTTACAGGAGCTGCAGGATTTAAATTTTAATCAGAGCGCTCAGGTTGCTGCAGACGGAGGGGTGACGGGGTGACGGGGGTGAAACTGTCCTCAGAGAAACATCCACCCTGAAGTATGGTGGAGAAAATAACTGTATTGTTGTTGTGCCTCGATACTATGGAGCATTTATCATGTCGTCTTGCGTATCTGCAACAAAATGATGAAGGTGTTCAGTAACTCCAGCTCCTCCTGAGGCTGTGACACCTAACACGGCCTGAAACTCAACTTCTGGATGGATGAAGAAGTGTTTTCATCTGGTGGAGCAACATGTGGAGGTCGTGTCCAGAGGATGGCGCCAGAGAGTCTTTATTTGAATGAATAGAGAGGCAAGGTCTTCTTCTTCTTCTGCTTCTGCACTTGAAGGTGATTTGGTTGTGATGTCCGTGTGTGTGTGTGTGTGTGTGT
>CAEMYA010000617.1:108241-133722 GCA_903131615.1 Diplodus sargus
GTGTGTGTGTGTGTGTGTGTGTGTGTGTGTGTGTGTCCAGGTGGAGGAGGGCAGCGTGGCAGCAGCAGTGCGTCTCCAGGTTGGAGATGAGTTGGTGAGCGTTAACGCCGTGGCCCTCGGCGGCTCCCGTCAGGAGGCCATCAGTCTGGTGAAGAGCTCTCACAGGACGCTGTCCCTGGGCGTCCACAGGTACAGCAGCAGCACACACCTGAGTTCAGACACCTGAGAGGATCAGTTCACCAGTTTTAAGAAGAAGTATAAAGTCTTTTGTGGCTCCAGAGGAAGCGTGCATGTAATCTGATGCATTGTGGGTAATGTAGGCTGCAGTTAATGTCACTGCTAGACAGTTTAAAAACAAAGGATCAAAATCAGCTCAGCAGAACCAGAGATACACCTGGAGACATTCCAGCTGTTCTTGTGGCTTGAAAATCCGGGTTATATTAAGTAGAACAAAGGATTTTCCAGTCGTTTTTGTGGCGACCAAAACTGGCATTATTCTCACTGGAAGTCGGACCGTCTTTATTTGTCATCGTGGTCACAAAAACAGGTATTTTAAACCACACCATGATGTTTTTCTAACCCTAATCAAGAGGGTTTCCTGCCTAAACCTCATAAACAGAGCACGAAGTCGAGAGAAAAATAGAAAATTCAACATCGGGACATTTAGTTTGAATTTATCTGACATTTATTCTGACGATTGGATTGGTAATGTAGGAGTTTAAGAGTCCAAGTAAAGACACAATAATCAACAAGTGTGGATTCATTAGTCAAACTTTTCACTGGGCAGAGAGTTGATTGGTTTATTTGCAGCGTCTCTACAACAATAATCTGGTAAAAGCCTTTCTGCTCCATGTGCTGCCGATGTCCCGTCCTGTCAGAATTATATGCTCACTGGCAAATGGCAACAGAGTCTTAAAGCCTGAATCCAATTACAAGCTGCAAAGCCACAGGCGTGGGCTCAGCTTTGTGGAGTGGGTCGAGTCAACGGGAGGGAAAGGTGGACGGGACGGTCGGAGTGTTTTAACAACCTGTTTCTGCTGAGGAAGCTCTCGCTCTGAGTCCGATCAGGGGGAACTCCAGGCTCGTATACAGGAGGGAAATGTAAAAACTCTCTCTGAGAGATCCGACAGTCTTCCTCAGAGCTGCTTTGGGCCGGGCGTCCTCCCCTCCCTGCAGGAAGAGTGGTACAGTCCATGTTGCCTAGGTGAGTTGACACTGCTTAGTGGGATAGGCCATATCAGCAGAGCCCATTGTTTCCAGGGGCTTTAGTGGCACAGAGTGGGCGCTCCTGTCTGCGGTTCCTCTCCTCTCTCTCTGGACATGTTGGGATTGTAGAAGACAAAGACACTCTGAGGTACTTTTCTTTAATTTCATCTCCTCTGATTCAATCATTTGGCTTCCTGACAAGCAGGATTAGATCAGGAGGAGGTGAGTGAGTGTGAGATAACAGCGGCGACACACGAAGGTGAGAGAGAGAAAACCTGAGAGATGATTTATGTGGAGGTGGGAGAAGGAGGGATGATGTCAGAGCAGGTAAACAGGAGTTAAACTACATCTTTGTCCACGAGCAACAAGTGTTTCTGATCAACCAGCCGCAGTTTACAGGAAATATTAACAGCATGTTAAACACAGAGGAACTGTTTCATTCACAGGCTAGAAAACATGCAGAAAAGACTTCTGATTTTTATTTAGAGAATAATATATTTCTAACAGTAAGTTATCGTGAGCAGTAAGATTAAATGTTTGTTAACATGTCGGTGGTGTTGTCATCCACCATCTGTGGTTCTATTATACAGAACTGACTTAGACCAAGTGAGGGGAACGTTTCAATCATTTAGGATCTTAAATGATCTAAAGTTTTAATAAAGTAGAAATATCTCGGGGTTCTGTGTCAGTTTATCGTGGTTCTTGTTAAAAAGACTTTTGGGTTCATTCAAAGTTCAAACATCAGGTTCTTAAATCATTTAGAAGAACAGTTTTTAGGGTTCTTCAGTGAAACTCCAGTTTAGCACGGTTCTGTGAAGATTGTTCCTTTAGTGTTGTTTAATTCTGTCAAGTTTCTTTGGAGTGTTTCTTTCAGGGCTGAAATACTCTGAGTGCTGAAACATTAAGGTTACTGTTCTTGTCTGGGTTCTTTAGGTTTGTTAAGGTTCTCTTGAGTTCACATGTATTTAGTGTAAAGTTCCTGATATCTATTTTGAGACATAAGACAGCAGCTGACATATGACAACTTGGGAAAGTTGTGGCAGAAATCTGCTGTTCTTCTCTCAAATAAGCAGATTGATGAGACTGTTGTTGAGTCGGACAGATTAATAATAACGAGTCAAGTGTTACGGTCTGATATCAGTGCAGAACAGAGCCAGATGTTCCAGCTGCGGCTCGTCTTCAGGTTTGTTTGTGTCAGTTTGTACTTTGTCCTCTGGTACATTTCATTCTCCCCCCTCTTTTTATGTTTTGTGGCCGGTGCGGGCGGTGACACACCGATAAGCCCAGCTGTGATGATGCTGGCACTTTCTATTGTGCTGCTGCTGCAGAGAGTGATGAGTGAAAGACGACGGCCGGGAGAGGAAAGTGTGGTGATGTAATGAGTGGCAGCAAAGCATCATGGTTATAAACATCCCGACTCAATCTCCAGAATAAATGTCAGCTGAGTACGTTTGTGCAAAACCACAGATAAGTTACAACTTAATGTTTCTTTAGGTTGAATTTAGCATTTCACTCTCAACACAACTCTGTGTGTTCAAATGTCTCCTTATGAAACTTGTTTTTAAGCCACAAAACCGGTTGTGAAAGTCCCCAAAACTCTTAAAAAAAACATCTGGTTTTGACTCCAGAACAACTGGTGGAAATGTCTGCAGGCCTCGTTAAATAATCTCAATTTTTAATGCCACAAAATTGGTTGGAAATGTTTTTGACGTCACAAAAATGAATGAAAAATGTGTCAAGGCCTCTGTAAAAAAACACAAAAACAGATAGAAATGTCTGCAGATGTCCATAAAAACCAGAGAAATGTCTTGAAATGTCTCCAGGACCCTTTTTAAAAACAGGCTTTGATGCCACTAAAATGGAAAGAAATGTCTCCAGGTCTCTTTAAAGATATCCAGCTGTGGGACTTGTTGGCTGTAATATGAACTGAGTGCATAAGAGTTTGTGATTCCTTTGCAAGACACCAACAGATGAACAGATGATATAAAACCACAAGAAGATGAATCCCTGATATAAAACAGGTGGAGTCACAGGTCTGTCTGTCAGTGATCAATCAGGTCATTAGTTCCTCATTAACAAACGATATGAAGTGAAACACTGTCAGGGGTTCCAACTATTTCAGACGATTCAGACGACGTTCCTTTCATCATTATTACACCTGTTAGTTTGTGCAGAAGACATCAGTCAAGAAGTTTCCGAGTGCTGAATTTCAGTATTTTTTTTAAGATGTAAAGTAACACCTCGACTCCTCACAGGCCTGATGACCCGACAGTGACTTCAAACTCACAGGATCTGTATTTTAACCTCTGAGATGTGGAGGAGTCGTCTCTCCGTATCTCCCTCTTCTTCCTCCTCCTCCTTCTCCTCCTGGTATCTCTCAAAACACAGCCGAGCATTCCTGTCTGTGTTTTGTTTCCTGACGAGGACACTGAGGTAGAACTGAACGTACAGCCAACACAAGGAACAGATATCAGGCTGAAACCAAACCAACCAAACCACAAAAGGTTCCACGTCTGCCGCAAAATCAGGTCTTTTCTGGATGTCGTCAAAGTTTTGACAATGAAGTGACCACGTTAACACTTCATAACAGCCGTCATTAATAAATAGTAAACATAGAGTTGATTAAACTTCAGTTAATAGTTATTCCACTGTTCAAACCATTTATATCAAGCAGGTGTGACCATCGGTTGCAACTTCACGATAAATATCTTCTTAATAAATTAAATTAAATCAAATAAAAAAGAAACTTTCCCAGCAGCCCCGCTGGCTCGGCCACTTGCAGTGCAAACACTAGATTATAACGAGGACTCCTCCTCCCCCTCGTCTCAAATCCCCCCTCATAATCCCCGAGGAAATCTCCTCCACAGCACAAGGTGGAGTGTTTGTGTTCATACCAGGAGGAGGAGGAGGAGGAGAAGCCAGATTCCTCAGAGCGCTTGTCTGTGTTGTGTTTTCTGACCTGGAGAGTTTTTAGAGTGAGTGAGCTGTGCAGAAGTGAAGTGGAAGTGTCCTTTTTCAACAGGAGCAGCAAAACTCCAAACTGTTAGAGCTGTGGGTGAGTTCTTCATCATGCTGTTGCTCCTTTTCACTTCGATACAAGTCAGTTTGAACTACTTATCAAATCACCGTCAACCTGTTTATCATAAGAATCAGGGGTTTTTTAGTTCCAGACTGAAATGACTTGATAGGATGAACGTTTTGTAGTTTTTGCTCATCACTTGACCTTTTTAGTATTTCTTTTAGAAAGTCTCTTTGTCTCAGTGTCTTTTATGGAGGTGTACTCGCAGCCAACTGGGTCATCTGAGTGAATTCACCTCAGCGTGGCTCGTATATCCTGGGAGATGGAGACGGCGTCTCCTCCCCAGTGGAATATCTGTGACAGACCAGCTGTGTCCCCTGACAATAGACCCTCACCGCTTCACAAAGACACACATTTGCATTTCCATTGTGTCTGAGTTTGTTTGGAGGCAACACAACTCTCACTTTGTGCGTCACACTGAGCAGTTTTAAGATGACGTTCACTTGATTTGTCACATCCAGAAATTTGATTCTCTACTATTTTTGTTTAGTTTGGACTATATGGAAGAAGAACAGCTGTGCAGATGTTGTGTTTTGGTTGACTGTTTCCTATGATTTTCTCAAAAGGAACTTTAAATTAATTGGAAGGTTTGAAAGAAGGAGAAAGCGATACCAGGGAGTCTCTGAATCAAAACAAAAGACAACAGTAGTGTGATCATTGGAATCGTTTTTAGAAGGTTTTATTGATGTTATGTCTCATCCTCTGACTTTATAGTGGTGGTCAAATCATTAAAATATTATACTAATGTTGATTTATTCTAATTTAGCCACGACAATAAAGGCTTTTTAATGTTTCCCTTCTTGCCTGGGTTGCTGTTGGGTTCTCTGGTTTTGACATTGTTTGAAACATTTGCAGTAAAATAAGCAAAAAAATGAAACTATATTAGAAAGGTTTGGTAATTTTTATACATTTTAATTGACACACAACACGTTAACTAAGCATGCAAAGATTTGAAATCTGTGCACCTGGCAAGCAAACAATTTCCAATATGTGGATTATTAAGATTACATGAAGCCAATATTCTGGAATAATTATTTAATGTATAATTTCTGAAGTCATCAGCTAAGATATCAGATACACACAGTTATCATGGCCTCAAGGATTCATGATCATGATATTGTCAGCATGTCTACAGAAGATTTGACTTCTTTCTTTAACTTTGTTTGTTGTGTCTTTTGTATAATTTTTTGGCAAATGATTCACACTCAAAATACAAGTGAGTTTAAAGTCTTCTGTGGCTCCAGAGGAAGCGTGTGGTGGCCGAGTGTTAACTGTCTTTATTACACACATTCTTCTTTTGCAAAAGCTGGCGCCTCCATTACCAGCAATCAGAATGAATCAGACGCACTTTTATGTGTACAATTGGTGGAGTAACTCTTTAATGTAACACTCTTGCTGTGTTTTCCTTATTTCCTTCTGTCCTCCTCTCTTGTTTCATGCTTTCCTTTTGACTGTTTGTGTTTTTTATTTCTTGTAATTGGAGAAATGAGAATGAAGAACAGCAGATCAGGATTAAATATCTTCACTGACTCCTGAGGTATTATACATGACGGTACAGAAATCAGAGCCAGGTGAAGGATTGTGAGACAGTCGGGAGGAAGGCGTCACACTCTCAGACTCCGCGGTGATGGATAACATAGATGAACTGCATGAAGCGAGGGTACGACCTCCCCGCATTCCAGAGCTGAAAGAATGCAGCGTCTCAATCTCGACCTGGCAGGGTTAAAGCTTCGATCGGGTCTCACGAGGCTGAGAGATTTCACTCCAGTCTGCGGTTTGAACTTGGAAACACTCTAGCTGAAATATCAGCTTGTAGATCCATCTCACATATGTCTAATTTGTATAAAATCTGAGCAGCTAAGCACTATCGGGGCTGTATGGCTGTGACAGACCTGTCTCTTCTGAAGGCTCGCCACAATAAGAGAGGGATCAGCAGCCATTATGTGAAGTGTGTTAAGTTTCCCTCACTGAGTACCTGCCTCATGATTCAGACATCATTCTGAGGGAAAGTCTGCTCCACGATTTGGTCCCAAATGTGGACACTTCAGCTTGACGATACCTAAACTGAGAGCAGATGAATACTTTGAAGGATTGACAATGTGTAATTCTGTCTCGTCCTCTCCTCCTCCTTTTCCTTCTTCTCCTTCCATCGCTCGCTGCCCATCAGGGCTAAAATGGTTGATGTTGTATCGTCAGGCACGATGCCGTCAGAAACCGAGGTGCACGTGGCGAGGAGCTTTCTCACCAAGATTTTACGAAGTTCCATGAGGTACCATCAGCCAGCTGAGTCGTGTTTGCTGGTAGTTGTTGGTGAACTTAAGTTTGGTCGAGTTTGTGATTTGTGTTCGTTGTAGTATTTTGTGTTGGTACTAGTCATCCAAAACCAAATAGTCTTCAGTAGATTCTTGTTAGTTTGTTGTTGTCTCTAAGTCTTGTTGAGCCGCCTCATGTGATATTTGATTTTGTTACGATTAAGAGCCATGACGTAATAATATTTTTAAAGGGGTGTATGATCTATTGAACACATAATTCTTCTCTTTGTCAACATGCTCTCCAGGAAAAACCGCTTCAGACAAGGGTATGTGCATGTTTAGTGTGAGCAAAGTGAATAAGACAAAAAAATATAGTAATCACTTTATCTTTCTAGGGTTGTTATCAAGGTATGGGTGATATTATATGACTTCAATGTTGTGATTGTTTAAAATGCTTTGTTGCAGGAAGAATGATCCAGGCTCGCGGCCCCATTCCTGGCAACCCTCCAAGCTGACAGAAGAGGAGTCCGAGCCCGCCAAGAGAGAGGCCACCCCAGCACCAGTCTGGCAGCCAAAACATGAAGCAAGGTAAGCTTTCTAGCATAGAGCAACAAAGGTGGAGTCATGACTTAGCAAAACAGCAATTCATCAAATTCAAGCATTCATTTTTTTTCCAACCACCAGGCCCAAAGAGTCGTCCACTCAAAGGGACCAGGACGCCCAGAATCAGCTAACCAGCCAGTCCAGCTCAGCGAACAACATGGAGAGAGTGGAGCGTCCCTCTCATCCTTTCCCACCAGGTCGTCTTTCCCCGAATAAATACATCAGCACTGCTGAGCCGCACTGTGGAACAGGAGGCAAAAGAGATGCCGGGTTGAGCTGTTTTTCTGGTAGCTCCAGCCCTCCTGTTCATGACTCCAGCACGTTTGGAAGGAAGGGAACCAGTGCTGAAAACATTTTCTTCAAGGGCCTTCAGAGTGAAGGGCCTCAGCAGGCCGAGCGGCCCAGGTACCTGCAGCCGACGCTGGGGAGCGGAGGCTGGGAGGGGTCACGGTCGGAAGAGCAGCCAGCATCCCGGGTTTCCATTGTGGGGAGAGCCAACATTGGCCCAGTGTGGCAGGTTCCAGAGAAGAAGTCTCAGTCTCCTCCTCCCCCCCCTCCTCCCCAGCGAAGTGACAGTTTTGCTGCCACAAAGGTGTTCCCGTACTCTGAAGGTGGGCACGTGAAGGGCAAAGGCAGGTCAAGTGAAAAACTGACAGAAAATAAAAAGAATGACCACAGATCTCACCAGGAGAAACCCTCAGAGGTCAGACACAGCTTCAACCCCCTGCGCACCAAAGACTTCCTCCATCCCAACATGGCAGCTGACCACAACCACAACCAGCTGCACCCAAACAAACTCTTCTCCCTGTCCAGTATTGATGTCAGACAGTCTCATTACAGCCAAAAACATGCCCATCAGAGGCAATACAGTGACGAAAGCCCCCTTTACCTCCAGACCAGGCCAGCTCCTCCCACCAAGATTCAGAGCGTAGGAAGCTACTACCGCAGCCTCCAGGATCTGCCCACAAATGCCTTCAGCCGCAGACAAGTTCGGCACTCCACAGCATCCATTGCAAGTTCTGCTGCAAATCTGGACAACGGGGGTCACAACAGATACTACGGCCTGGCGAGCAAGCATTCGGTTCAGACTGCTGAGCCTCAAGCCAGGCAGGCCAAGGCAGAGGGACGGAGGGGGGAAGCCGATAAACTACACTGGGTAAACAGCAATGGTCCAGGCTTCCCAAGTTCAGTGCAGGGAAACATTCAGTCATACATATCTCAGTTCCACATGCCTTACAGTGAAAACAAGGAGCGTAATGGTCATGCCCATCCTGGGAATGGTCTACATTATGACCGCCCAACCCCTGAACTTTCTGATCGAAGTCGCAGCCCAGAGGATGCTGCAAAGAGAGGTGAAGGACACTCCAATGACATGAAAAGACACTTCCCAATGCATCAAAGTAATGATCACAAGGTCAGTATTTCAAGGAACCAAGACCCATGGGTGCCTCAAGAGGATCACAGAATATCCCCTCTGAAAACCCCACTTCTCCACTCCCTTGCCCAGGAGAGTAGGATTCTGGCTGAGAGGCAGCCAGCAGCCATGCCCACCCAGGATGCCAGTGATGTGGCTGCCAGCAGTGGAAAAACAAATCGGCGCAGCGACCGTTACGCCACCACCCTCCGCAATGAGATCCAGCAGAAGCGAGCCCAGCTGCAAAAGAGCCGCAGTGCTGCAACCCTGACATGTGATGCAGAGGATGACGAAGCAGAAGAGTGGAGATCCACAAAGACTTCTACATCTTCTGGTGTCTCCTTCTCTAACACCTACAAGGACCACCTGAAAGAAGCGCAAGCCAGGGTCCTCCAGGCTACCTCCTTCCAAAGACGAGACCTTGAGCCTCTGGAGGTGCCAGCAGTTAAAACCTCCAATGGACGCATTAGAGGACGTAAACGTTTCCCCCTTGCCAAGAGGACGCACTCATTCTCAGAGCCTGACAAGATAGACAAAGTGGGAGTGGAGGGAGAACCTCAAACAGGGTCGTTCGGAGAGAGGAGGAAGTTCTTTGAGGCCAAACCAACATTTCCCAGGCCTGTGCTGAAGTCCAGTCAGGGTACAAACTTAAACACAGACCTTGTTGAGACAGAAAAACCCAAAGATAGGACTGAGGAGGCACACCCATCCGCAGACCCCAACCAACTCAGCCCTGGACGTAAGCAGGTCTTGCTAGAGCAGCAGAGGCTCGGGACCTTTGCTGAGTACCAGGCCACATGGAGCAAACAGAAGAAGACATCCGAGGCCAAGACGCAAGGGAGGTATCACTCAGCAGAGAACATCTTGGATGCAGATGCAGAGGAGAAGGCTGTGTGCATCCACGAGAGATCCCGTTCTTCTCCCTCTGCAGACTTCTACACACAGGTGAGAAGCCCAGAATACGTAGATATATAAATGACTGATCTTTATACCTGTTTTTGACCAGGGTTGTTCAGGTGGTGGTTTGGAGCCAATTCCTAGCGTTCAGACAGCCTGAAGAACTGGCTCTCTAAATGAAAAACTGGTTCCAGAACAGCACCTTAACACTTTGCTGGACAAAGAACCACTTATGCAAGGGGCCTGGGGGCAGGTTTATCATGACCAAGGACCAACTACCTCTGCTTATGACTGTCACTTTTTAAAAACCCAAGCTAGTGTAGCACGTTCTGATTTATTCACAGGAGAATAAAGGAAATATTTTTACTATGGATGCCAAACAGTGGTCCGAGGACCAGTACTGTTGCCAAAGTAGGTATGCAAAGCCCGGAGCAACACCTGAAAAGGGTCAATGTGGTCCAGCGGTTCTTAAAATATTTGCAGGTTGAACCAACCTTGGGCTTTGAGCTGTTTACTGAATTTATTCCACATGATGCTCACTTATGTTTGATGCCTTGCAATGAATAAAAAATGTTAAAGAGACTGACACTTCAACTTTCTTTTGCAGAATATTCCTTCAACATGGAGAGACGCTCCCAGCCAGCAGAGCAGTCACAGCAGGTGAGGTTTTCATCGTTTCTACACTGATAGACTCACCACAGAGCCAGATTTTTAAAAATGATTTTTTTTACATCTTTTCAAGATTGATGTCTTGTGGATGTGTTTCTGCTCAGTGGGATATGACACATAGATACAACAGAAGAAGATAGAGATGAAAAATAATCAATCCAACAAGTATCCAACGACCTGACAAGCGGCAGGCTGGCGCAGTGTTTTCAGAGTCATAGAAAGATCGTGCAGTCGATCGCTGTGTCAGTCTGACTTGTCGAACGCTCTCAAACATCCGCCAAAAAGAAATGCTTCGTGTAAATGTGGAATGTATCAGCGCTGTGAGAGGGAACACGTCTCAGCTTCTCACTTTCAGATTTGAGCTGAAAGGAAAATATCATTTTCCGTCACACTAGATCTCCTCCTTACCTTATCTGGAGCTCATGTTGTCGCACACAGTGTCTCCTGGACTCCTGCAGCGAGCTACACCCAGATTTACAAAAGTATCTGTGCATTTACAGGTGATTTACAGCGGGCGGGGAGTGTATCGCTTCATCCTAAAGCTGCTGGTGAAAATGAACACTTAGCTGTTGAGCACACAAAATGACAGTCCACAGTTTCTTGTTACTTCATGCACCTTTGCAGTGGGTGGAGTTTGAACAATGTCCAATTTAAAACCACAGAAATCTGAGGAGATTTGTGCAGTTTTGCTTTGAAATAAAAGGCCCGTAAAGTTACACTAATGTTGTGGATCATTTTACCTTAATTTGAGTATTAAAATTAAAGGATTAAATTATTGAAATACCCTTAAAAAAACAACTGAATGAAACCATAAGTGTTGCTCATTTTTGTGAGCATGCCAGTCCATGACTGATTACATGTTGACCCAGTTAAGATACAGATTATTTATGTATTTATTCTATTTTTTCAAAGTAATCTAAGGTGTTATTGAAAGCAGCTTCAGTTGGAGAGCAGCTAAAGTTTGGATTAAAAAACAGACACTTTCAAATCCAGTTTGTCAGAGTTTTATCGAGGAAACAATTATAATAATCACAATGTGTCAAAAATGTTAATATTTGTGTGATAACATCATTTGTTGAGACAGAAATAAGAATCCTGTCTCTGTCTTTGTCTCTGCTCACATGTAATCCAACCTCTGTGTTTGGATTTCACACTCGTGGTTCAGGTTTCCTGAACTGTTACACTCACTGTGAGCAGGAGACTCTCTCACCCAACAAAGTCTCTACTAATGTGGTTCAAATAAACCAGTCGGACAACTTCTTCTGAACTTAAACATGATCTTCATTCTTAAAATGTTTTTCTTTTTTTTTTACCTGTGGTTAAAAAAAGAGAGCAGTTTACACAGAATGCGGGTAAAATGAACATACAAACCAAATAAGTGAAAATAAAGCTACATGAAGGACATGAAACAAGAATGAGACAAACAAATATATGTACAGAATAATTAAAGAGGCAGACAGACGACAGAGGTTTCAGGGTTTAAAGTTTCAAAATGACTCTTAAATCGATTATATTTGGATTATTTATTAACTCAAATGATTTAAGACGTGAGCGTCTTAAGTTGTAAACATTTCTGGTTGTTGTTTTCACGACTGCTGCTGATGAGGTCTGTCTTTATTTTGACCTCTAGAGGACAAACTGAGCCCAGGCAGCGTTACCAGCCCGACCACAGCCCTCACTCGGCCCCGTCGGTCCCCAGAAACGAGGGCCTGGTCCAAGCCTCCAGTGACCACAGGACCAGACCAGACGCAGCCAGTGCCTCCCACACCACGCAGTCCTCGGGCCCTCGCAGCCTCAGCCCCAGCCCTTCTTCCCAGCACTCGTCCCAGCCTCCACAAACCAAGGGCCTCCTGCCGCCGCCCAGGCCCCATTTAGGCCCAGAAACCACATCCTCCTCCCAGGAATTCCTCCCCGGCGCCCAGGCAGACCAGGCAGCACTCCAGCCTCTGTCCAGCTCCAGCTCTGACACCCAGCACCACGCGGCTGTCCAGAACTCCTCCGCCGGCGCCGCCCCGACTCCGGCCAGCTCCCCTCACCTCAGCAGAGGAGGAGTAGGTGTAGAAGACATAGAGGAGAAGGAGCAGCCACCTTCCTCTTCATCCCTGTCTTTGTCCCGCACTTTACCTCTTCCTGAAGACCGAGCTCGGTCTCCCTCGCCACAGTTTGCACCTCTGAGACTGACCGACAAGCCGCCGGCCGTGTTCGTGCAGGATGAGTCACCGCTCAGGTAAGCAGCTTATCCTCCAGGTCTACTCAGCGCGCGTTACGTAAAGCTGCACCTCAGAGAGGCTTTAGGTAAACAAGTCGCAGAAGAAAAGAAAGATTAGTGATTGTACGGCGAGCGGTGGTTGTCTTCAGATGGCACATAAACTGATGAAGGAATTAAGTCAAGAAAAGTTTACTGTGGCGCTGACAGGGAGGAGGATCTGATCGTGTCTGTATCTGCAGCCGGAGACAAATCGAACTGCAGGCTGTAATTTAGTTAAAGCCACACGGCTGCTGTGACCTTTGCTTTCCACTGCAGAACTACTGTACCATCCGTCCTTTAATTAGAAATGTTCGACTCTGAAGCTTTAAAAAGTGTTTCCACTCACTGCCGTCCAGGCTTTAATCTGAGGAGCGTGTTTATTTAACTGACCAGATGAAGGACAAGTGTTCGATGTTCCATTTCTGTTTATATACAGAAGAGTTAAATGTGGAAAATGTGAGATTGTGTCGCCTCATCTTCACCTGTGAACCCCTGAAGAAAAGAACGGCTGATATTATCTGTTTCATTCTGTCAGACGTGGAAACACACTTTGAAAAATCAGTTGTGATTCTCTTCAGCTCTTCATTAGAGTTTAACTCATTGTTTTAACTTTGTTGGGGTCTTTCAAATAATGAACATGGGACATAGATGAATGAAGTTAATTGTAGTAAACAGTAGTAAACATTGATTGTATTGATCATCAGGAAGTCATCACATAACTCCTCCTACAGCTGCTTCTTTCCTTTTGCTGTTTAGTTTGGAAATGTTATCCAGAAGTTTGGAAATTATACAACGTTTCTGTAAAGACAGTTTTGCCATCATTGAAATTAAAATAGACTTTAATACTTTTCGTGCTTCAGAATCAAAGTTATCAGATGATTGTTTTCAGTGTTTGACGCTGAGATGCGTCTCTGTCTTGTGTTCAGGTCAGAGAGTGATGTGAAGCTCGCAGCAGAGATGGATCCAAACAGTCCGGTGAGGAAAGTCCCCGTGAGGATCGTCCACACTGAGAGCAGCTCGGAGCGAGAAGGTCGGGCCTACCTGCCTCAGAGCGCCGAGAGCTGCTTCGTCTTCGAGCCGCCTCCCTGCTCTCTGAGCGCCGCCGAGCGCCCGGCGTCGTCTCTGTTCAGCGTCTACACCCGGCAGGCCGATCAGGACCCCTCGGCCCAGGAGCCGAACTCAGCGGGCGCTCGGCACTCAGAGGAGGACGCCAAGAGAGAGGAGCTGGCCCGAGACATCATGGGGAAAGACAAGTCCCTGGTGGACATCTTGGACCAGAGCGGCAGGATGACCACCATGGACCTGATGGAGGGACTCTTCCCCTCGGAGGAGCAGATCCTGGAGGGAGCCCTGCAGCGCAGGAGGACCTCCTCCGGCTCCAGGCTGCCCACCTCGTCCCCCAGGAGCATGGACAGGTCAGTTAGAGTTATTGTTGTCTAATGTCAGAAGAGTTATAACACTATTTAAATGAACAAAATTTTAAAGGTCACGCCTGTTAAAGCAGGTGATGCCTCCAGGATCACTCACTGACAGACCTGTTCTTACTTTTAGTTGGTATGACAGACCAAAATGATGGTAAAACGATTGCCCTCTGGTGGACAAATGTCTCATTACATCAAGTTCTCCATTCAAAACCAAAAGAACATCTACCTGCTTTAAAGTTTTAAAGTCTGCCAGTTGCAGAAGCAAATTTATTTCTAAATACCAGAATACTTCCCCCTGTTTCTAAACCTTTAATTTCCTGCAAGAAATGTCTCTGTTATCTAAATGATTTGTGTGTTCTCTCTGTTTGTGTCTCAGGCGGGAGGAGGACGACGTCTCGCTATCTGCAGCAGCCTCTCTGGTTCCCAGCTCCTCCTACTACAACACATCTGCTCCCAAAGCCGAGCTCCTCATCAAGATGAAGGACATGCAGGAGCAGCTGGAGGAGCAGGACTCTGAGGACGAGCTGGACGTCGACCTCGCCAGTAAAAAGGTAAAACTCACCCTCTGAGAGAGAGACAGCGAGTAATATTTCATGTTTTAACGCTCTGTCTGTGTTTGTTTGTAGCAAGAGCTGATCTCCAGCCTGGCCGGGAAGCTGGAGGTGCTGCGGGAGGCGCGACACAGCCTGCAGGAGGACGTGGAGGACAACGAGGCTCTGGGCCGCGAGGTGGAGGCCACCGTGCAGCGCCTCTGTCAGCCCAACCAGCTCGACAAGTTCCGCATGTTCGTGGGCGACCTGGACAAAGTGGTGAGCCTGCTGCTGTCGCTGTCGGGGCGTCTCGCCCGGGTGGAGAACGCCCTCAACAGCCTGGAGGAGGAAGCTCCACCAGAGGAGAAGGTAACAGTCTGATTACAACAGCAGGAAAGTCTTCGATCCACAGAAGAGGATAAGGGAAAAAATGTAGTTCTGACTTTGTTCCCTCAGAGTTTTGACTGTAATCTTCAGATAAATGTCTTTAGATAAAGAGTAATTACTCATTTCTTTCCTCAGCGAACCCTGACAGAGAAGCGGAAGCTGCTTATGCGACAGCACGAGGATGCCAAGGAGCTGAAGGAGAACCTGGACCGTCGCGAGCGGCTGGTTTCCGGCATCATGGAGGCCCACCTGGACGCGGAGAGCCTGGACGACTACCGCCACTTTGTGAAGATGAAGTCGGCCCTCATCATCGAGCAGCGTAAACTGGAGGACAAGATCAAGCTGGGCGAGGAGCAGCTGAAGTGTCTGGTGGACAGTCTGCCGCTGGACCAGAGGCCGCTGCTCTGATGACCGCGGGAGGATCTCAACACCTGAGGACGCTCCATGTCGCATTATCATATTCATGTATTGTTACACTGTGTTCATGATGTTTCCATCAAGGTGAAGTATTGAGGAAAAGAAATGGGACGTATATTTTTCTGACGGTTCACCTGCAGCCTTCGATGAGTCGGTCAGACGGATACATGAGTAAAGACGACGGCGTCTCTGAGGCCCAAACTGTCGAATCAACAACTTCCTCTCTTTTATTTCTTTTTTACGTTCATCAGCATTCAGAGAGTCAAGATATTTATGATTTACGAATGTTTAAGACTCAACGCGACTCAATCGTAGATAATGTACAGCTTATTTATTTGTACCTCGACGCAAGTGAATCACTGCAGTTTGAAAATTCACATTTAAACCAAATATTGTTCTCGACCGGAACGTGAAACACATCTCAGTGTTTCCAGTCTCCTTTTTTCTTATGTGTGTTTCAGCGGCATCATGAACTCTGTCGCTCTCCCGCTGAACGCTTTGTAATTAATCATCCTCACGTGTGTTTTAAGTTTTAAAGTGGTATTTTCTAGTAATTTATTGTAGCCATTTTGAAAAGAGCGATATGTATAAAGGGGAGAAGTTTCCCCAGTAATTTATTTTGATTCATGACAAACTTTTTTTTCTTATGAAATGAAATGAAGAGATTTGATTCCAGAATGCTATAATCTAATTTTTAAAAGTGTTATCAACTTGTTATATTTCCTGCTTTTACAACAAACCATCACTATCGTCATGTAGTGTTATTATTAGTATTTCACACTATATCTCACTTTGGAGTGAAACTCTGCTGGAAGAAGAGGTGAATCTGATAACTTGATTCTCCTGACTGATGTGAAGGACTGAGGCACATCTGGAGAAGGTTAGCACTTTACTCTTTGGTTTGGTCCAATCAGAGGACTCTCTGCATATATATTTATTTGAAGACGTGCCTACTGTAGCCTCCCACCACTGTTAACTTCATGGACTGGCGTGGGCGTCCCGCTGGGTACCGTGTTCGGCCCACGCTCGCTTCATGTATGCAGTGCACCCGGTCAACAACTTTCAGAGCAATAAAATGGTAAAGCTGAGAGATCGAGTCTTGTTTTCTATTAATTATCTGATGACAAAGGTCAGTTTCATGTCATGTTATGGAAACAAATCATTTATATCAAGATTTATCGAGTAATTCCACCAGTTATCCCTCAGAAACTTTACATTTTTAGACCCATTTCATTCTGTCTCCTCAAGTTTCTAATAAAATAAAGAAGAATAAAGAACAACGGGTCCACATCATACAGTCTCACACTGTCGCTGAAATCTAACATGTTTTTCTGAGGAAATATTCAGACACATGGAAAACAAATGCCATCTTATGATCTCACTGAGTAACAGGAGCAAAATCTCATCATAGCTCTTTATTTCCTTATTCACACAAACTTTGTGCTGAGGTGTGAAAACAGTCTATTTAAGAGCATAAAACAACATCAACTTGCATAAATTCCACTTTTATGGCTTTAAAAACTGATATAAACTCTATATTACTGGATTTGAAATCTCATTGGCTACATGGTGCATCAATCATCTGGAGGCTGGAATGTAAGTGGCTCAGTGGAGAGGAAGAGGAGAGAGTGCGTCTGCACAGTCTCTCATTGGTTGTTGCAGGCAGTCGGGCTGTCGCTCTGTTTTCAGTCTCAGTATCAGACTGATTCTGTGCCGCGACCTTTGAAACAGACAGAAGCAGTTTGTGTTTGTTTAGGTTGGGCCGAGGATTTTTATCAGATCTGTTACCAGAACAGCGCCGGTCTGGACGATCTTACGTAAGGGATCAATAAAGATACGATCACAACATCAGAATCGATCATCAGTTACTTCACGCTCTTGAACAAGAAGCAGGATTTCTGTAACTTAGTTCATCTGGTGTTCTTTATGATCTCTGTGACGCATTTTCCGCTCAGCTCAGTGAAATATTAAAATAAAGTCAACATCGTGTCATAACTTTACAGCCTCCTGCTGGGAAATCTCCCAACTCTCACCTACATGTTTTTACTGCACCTTTAAAAAAACAGGGTCAGGATTTTATGTTTTAATTTGATTGTGGGTGTTTTTTTTCTGCTTTTTTTACGAGAGAAAATGGATGTTAGTTTCCAGGATGAGAACAACATGTGACTCCACCTTCACCACACAGTGTTTCAACATACAACTGATCCCAAGTTCCTCTTATTTAATCAGCCATGACTTCATGTTCTGTGTGATTAAAGGGAAGCACAGAAAATGACCTCCTGAAAGCTTTTAAAGCAAAATATCTCGCTTTTAAAGACGGTGTATCTTATTTTGAGTTGAACATGATGAGTATCGACACAAATCCCACCGTTCACTGCGGCGTCAGCCAATTTAAAATCATTTAACTGTGTACTCTCTTTCTTTTATTCTGTTCTTTAAACTGATTTAAACAAGTTTTTTGCTTTAACGTGTCGTTATAAAGTGAAGTGTAAGAACAACACTGTGCTTAGATTGGTTCCCTGCAAACCTCGTGATCACGATCATTTTCTGTCTGACACCAGGAAATGAAGTTTCCATATATAGAGACTAGATTAATGAAGAACTTATTTTATTGCTGTGTTGTTGATACTTGCTGCTCTGAGCAAAACAGAATCGGTCTAGTTACCGTTTGGACAATAATACCACGTGAAACTGACGTCTGTTTCCGCTTTAATTTGTCACGAAAACAAAATTATTTTATTTCTTTTCTACTGTTTTTGTTTCTAACTTCTTCAAGGCAATTTTATTTATTCATCTAATCAGACACAGAGAGACGGAAATGTGTTAAAATAAGACATTCAAATGTTTAGAAAATGTCAAACTAAAACAAAAGCAAGCAAATAAGCTACAAATTAAAGACAGGATAGATTTGATCATTGGACAGCCAAAGTAAACAGCCAAGCCAGAGACCAATGTTCAGTCCTCAGCTCAATATTTAAAGGTGTAAACCAACAAGACTTGTACAGCTGTTTGTAGCGACAAACCTTTTCCAACCCTAACCAGAGCGTTAACACAACATAACGCTGAACATTTGAATGGTTGATAGTTGGAAATAAACTTCATTGAATTCAAACTTTCTCAGAGGAGCTCAATCGAACAACGACAAGCTCTTTGTTCAGCTTTTAACACATTTTAACTCGGAGCAGAACCTTCGAAGCAGCTCTGACTCGTGATTTGACCAAATTATCAGTGAGTTTTATAACAATCTCATTTTGTCTACAGGCGCTTCACGGTGACGACAGACAGAAGAGTGAGTTGAAACTCAGGGCAGCAATAAAAAGTGTGTTACAGTATCAGTAATAACAGCCGCCTCCATCACAGCAGTCAATCATTGACAGCCGCGTCGCTACGATGAGGAAGTGTCGCGTCTGTGGATTCAGAGAGTTCCTGCTCGAGGATTCAGTCCCACGAGGAGCTCGACAGGAAACACTCAGGTACGTGATCAGTCACAGGTGTCAGTTTCCTGGATTCTTTAAGTTAAGTTTCAGATGCTTTACTTACTAATATTTATTCTCTATTTTTCATTATGTACATCCAAAGTGATGAAACTGAAGTATTGAATGAGTTCAGTCATGTATTTGAGGATTTGATGGATAAAACGTTGATGATAAAAATAATTTCATTTCAGTTTTTATTCTTTATTTTATACATTTACACACATTTTAATTCAGTCGTGCTGGTTTAAGTCTTTAAAATGTAGAAGTATTAGCTTTAAAGATAAGTTGTAATAATCAACATGATGATTAAGATGATACAAATAAAATATTTGATCAGTTGTTTGACACCAATAATATCAGAGAAATGAGAGAAGAAAGTTAAAGAAGTGAGAACAAACAGATCAAACTGGACATTCGTCTCATACATTTATGAAAATCAAACAGCAGGTGATAAACAAATATGGAGATTTGATTAAACCAAACATCATAAATCTTACTCACGTGGTCGCTCTGATCCAACTGCACCTGAAGTTTGTTCCCGTCATCGAGGTGGTTGTCAAAGTTTCCGTCTGAATCGTCCTTTTTTTGCCGTAAAGTTTACAAAAAGAAATCTGCTTTTTAGTGAATCAACAATGAAGCTGTAAAGCTGAAGACAAAATGTCGTGAAAAAAATGTCATTAATGTCATAAACTCGTCCCAGTGCTCGCAGTGTAGACACTCCTGCTAGCTGCTCAGCTAACTGAGCTAACTAGCTAACAGTTAGTGATTACTCTGATATTCAACAGGTGGCCAATTCTTACATGTTGCACCTTTAACAAAGGTTAGCATGCTATGCAATTAGCCTAACGAGCCGCACCTTCCTCTCATTAACACCTGTGTGCGTGTGTGTGTGTGTGTGTGTGTGTGTGTGTGTGTCTCAGAGGGAGGTGTGTGTGTGTTTCCAGGTATCCGTGGTGACGACAGCATCAGGAGAGGAGGAGGAGGAGAGAGCTGCAGCCTCAGAGATCTCCTGCAGGATGTGAAGCGGTGATAACCTCCACTTGGCCTTGACCTCCTGATGACACCCAAAGTGGGCGGGATCAGTACCTCCTCGCCACCCTGAGATTCTCTTGTAGCTCCACTGATATGGCCTACCGCGCTCACACCACCCAGCTCTACGCCCTGGTGCTGGGCTTCGTTGGCTGGACCCTGACCGCCGTGGCGCTGGGCCTCATCCAGTGGAGGGTGTGGCTGGTGTCCCACAGTGATGTCATCAGCTCGGGTGTGGCGTGGGTGGGGCTGTGGCGCGTCTGCTTCAACAGCCACACCCTGGTGACCCCTGCCTTCACGTTCATGCACTGCAGGTCCATGGGCCTGACGGAGGCCTTCACGCCGCCGGAGGTGGCAGCAGGTCAGGTCCTGATGCTGCTGTCGCTGGTCGTCGGGGTTTGTGGGAACGCTGGCGGCGTTTACGCCGTGAGGAACATCTACTTCAGCCTGGAGAAGAGCACGCCAACCCGTTTGGCGTTCATCACCACGGGGGCGCTGTGCCTGCTGGCCGCAGTGATGTCACTCATACCTCTCCTGTGGAACCTGACCTCCGTGGTGACCAATCAGACCATCAGCTTCCCCCCCGAGTTCATGATGCCCGCGGCTCCGGAGTCTCAACACGTGGGGGGCGGCGTCATGGTCGGGCTGGTGGGGACGGTCCTGATGGTCGTCTCTGGGATCATCTTCTGCAGGTACAGGTTACCTGTGAGCTCCCACCTGAGGACGACTCTCAGACAGCAGGTGAACCTGGATCTACCTGTGCAGCCTGCGGCAGCGAGCTGGAAGGGGAAAGATAATCCAGCGTTTGAGTTTCAGGAACATTTGTGATCGAGTCGCACGCTTTAAAACTCACAGAGGAAACTGAAGCAAGAGAGACAATCAGAGGACTGAAGGACATGAAAAGTTGTTCTCAGCTAAATATATTATTTATTATTAATATTTTACAGTCTTTCTCTTGATGGATTATCCTGACTGTGGTCATTATTTTGACTCTGTGTATCATGATTTAGACTTTTTAATCATAAATTTGACTTTTTATCGCAATTTTTACATTTTATTTCACATTTTTGACTTTTTGTCTCATGATCTCAGTCGTTCTCCTCGTGACTTCCCCTTTTCTCTGGTCACTTGTTGGTCTTTTACTGAAATCTGATTTCTTCATCACACTGTGAACATGTTTCTGTATGAAGCATCAGCTCTGAGCTGTACACAGACTGTTTACCAGCTCGTCTCGTCTCAGTCGCCGGTGCAGATTCTCTAATTGGGGAAACAACAGCACGTATTCTCTGGAGGTCGTCACATGAGGACTTTTAATTTCCAGCTCAGCGTTTTGATTCTAAACGTGCTGAGAAACTTCCTCAAAAAATGTTGACTTAACTTTATCATGTTTATCCAAAACTGCATATATGAAGTTAAATGTTCTTATCTCTTAGTGCTTTTAGCTCCGTTTTTTTAACTTCAGTACTAAAATAAACTGGTTGTATCTCATGTGTCTGACCTGTTTGTTATAATTTACATTTAAACGTATTAAAGACACACAGGAAGTGTTTCCTCAGAGCTTCAGGAGCTTCTGTCACAGTTGCATGCTGGGAAGTCTGTTGTCTTTAATAAACAACCAAAGATGGACATTATCATCTGTTCATGTGTTTCTAATTTCTTTTTAGTAAAATCAACTGTGTTTTAAGGATTAGAGGTATTTGCAGAATTAAATTACACATTAAATGAACCTGATTTTAACTCTGTGAACACAAACTGCAGAATCTAATTTCATTAACAAGAATTTGTAGTTAATTTTGGAAACTTTTGCAAGAAATCCTAGAAACTACAGACGCAGGATCAGAAGGAAGTGAACATACACAGGACTTCACGTTTTTTTCTTAAATATTTTATTCAAAAAAAGCAAAAAGCTCATCTCCAGAATTTCAAACCATCTGTATCAATGTTCCTCTGATGATGAACAGTCTCTTCAGCTCGCTGAGATCAGAACCGGTCCTGGGCCCAGTTCACCTGAGCCGCTCGCCGACGCACGAGGGAAAGATGACAACAGAGCGGGTCGGCGTGAGGAAAACCCAATCGAGGAGATGTCTCAATCTGAAGGACCGTTTTCATGATCGAATCATGTTTCCTTTCAGCTAGAAAAGAATTATTTCCTATGAATTTGTTTCCTTGTTGAATTCAGATCACAGTGTTTGATCTGAACCAACAGAGTGAGTGAAGAGTGAAATAACCAGAATCACAACAGACTTTTCTTTTAGTTGGTTATCTCATCCTTCATCAGCTGAGCATCTCCGTCATGCAAATATCTCTGTTCCTTATTTCAAAGATGACACAGTTCGGGGGGCTGCTGACGATCTGAACCCTCTCGAGGAACTTCATACAGTACACAAGATTAAGAGTTTCATTCCTAAAACAAAACAGAAGAAGAAGCTTTAAGAAGAAGAAGCCACACTGCCAGGCTCCTCCTCCAGACGCCGTGTGACCGCCAGTCTCGATCACGGGTAAATATTCAGATACATCAGATCAGAATGATTCCCTCCAATATAAATTAAAAGACGACACCGGAGATACACATCATGGCATATCATTCAAACACACTCTAATACTGAGTACAACATATACAAGTAAAGCACAAGTATCATTTAAAATGGGTTTAAAAACCTCGAATATCACCACAGCAGGTGGATTATTATCAGAATTTGTACAATGTCAGCTCTTCACACTCGGCACACAGAGGCTGCGGATGCAAATTATTCAAATCGACAGAAGCGAATGTTGACAAACTCCTTCTTGTTGTGTGGGTCGGTGACGGAGGCTGACGGGTGGAGCTGCCACTTTCACAGCGGAAAGTCTTAAATTCTCTGATTCCAGCTTGTTAAACGAGTATTTGTCTGGTTTCTTTCCTCCTCTATGACGCTTAGATGATGATCTTTGAGATGTGGACAAAACAAGACACCTGAGGACGACACGAGAAATCGACGGCTGCAGCTCGACTGCCCTGTGATCAGCTGTGAGCAGCTGAACGTTACCCAGAACACATCTGTCCACACAGCCAACAGCAGTGTGAGCAGACATGTTTCATGGTGTGTTGAAGATGATGCCGGTCTTTAATCACAGCTCATCAGACACACATTTAAAAAAGGTCCAGTGTGGAGGATTTCCTCTCTCTGCTACCAGACGTCCTATAAGCAGAATCACTTCTACACTAATCAAACATTAACTGTGATCGCTGCGGCTCAACATTTGTTACAGCAGCAGTTTGTATCCTGCGTGAAGTAACTGTCGTTTTTTCAGGAGCGCTGCACATTAACAGTCAGCTACTGAGAAGCCGATTTTATTTCATTTTAAGGGGAGAAATTAAAACCATCCAGCGCTGACGTGGAGCACCAGTGATCCTGCAGGTACCAGGAGGAGGTGAGCTCCACCTGTCAGGTGTTTCAGCGCTCGGCTCGTCTGTTCTGAAGGAAACATGTCAGACTGCTCTGAAAAGGACATCGTGAAAAAGGTCTTTGGATACAATTCATATGAGCGACACAACTCAGTGAAACGAGTCGCTTGGCCTTCATAATTTCATCTGTTCAGTCAAATAACGTTTGGAAAGTCTAGAAGAGCCGCTCAGTAACCTACATACCAAAACAGGAAGTTATCTGCTCGCTCGATTCGACCCGACAATGCAGAAGTTGAGATGCCGGACAAACTTAATGAGCCACTGAGCCAGCTGTCATTACACACCTGTGTTACCTGCTGCCTTTGACACAAAACCTAAGCTAACAAACTCTTGACGCTCCCCCTCAATCCTTCACACTGGACCTTTAAAGGTTCTGCTCAGCTGTCACATTTTGCTTTCAGCCTCATCAAACGTCCAGAACATCTGTTCTCAAACGGCTCCAGCAGTCGAATATCTGCTTCAGGATCTTCAAGCACTTTGAGGTTTAAAAGACAAAACAATGCGCCTGAAGTTCTGCTCGTCCTCAGTCGAACAGCAGAAGACTTCACACCTGCACCGTCTCAACACCTGCAGTTTAAACTTGACTGTTGCTGTCCGCCTGTTTCATCCATCAGCTCTGGATGTGAACTATGATTCTACATGCTGCAGGAGGCCGACAAGACGCTGACCTCACTGTGTCTCATGATAACTTTACTGGTAAGAAGAGTGATTAGATGACTTTTATCCGTTTTGGGTGAACTGTTCCTTTAATGTAGATTCCATTATTTTCTTCTGTTGACTCACGGGACAAGAAACCAAACAAAAGCCGGATGTCTGTCTGTAAATGATGGTCTACCACTCGTGTTGGACGCTGTGGCTCGGGTCAACGACATGAAAACGTCCCGGAGACCCGCTCGCTGCTTCGTCCTCGTCCTCACACATGGAAGCCCTGATAGAGTCGCTTTTGATCCAGATGGTTTGAAACGGAACAAAATACGTAACATACATACAAAATAAAATACAAAATAAGAACGAAAAGAAAAAAAAAAAAAAAAAGATTTAGAAATGTGGGAGGTTTTAATCGTTCCAAAGTCCGCCGGTCTGTTCTTGATAAACCTCGATGACGTCCTCGTCCTCCATCCCCAGCTGAGCGGAACAGAACCAGAACACACAACACGGTTACAGTTAGAACTACAACATTTATTACATTCTTATATTCTAATATCTTTTAAAAAGCTATGACAGAACATGTGCTGACAGTTTCCCCCGATGTGTCCAACACTTGACTTTTGTCACAATATTTAAGACAACACCTAAAAAATATCGATG
Source organism: Diplodus sargus (assembly GCA_903131615.1). Taxonomy (NCBI): domain Eukaryota; kingdom Metazoa; phylum Chordata; class Actinopteri; order Spariformes; family Sparidae; genus Diplodus; species Diplodus sargus. The sequence goes on from CAEMYA010000617.1 coordinate 132,626, forward strand.
TTGGAAACTATTTTCTTTATAAAATTATAAACCTACATGAAAAGATAAATTTAACGACACTGTCGCATGACAACGAGGAAAAAACTGTTCCTGATGAACAGCAGAGAACAACACGAGTGGAGAAAACATCAAATATCACACTTTGGTTTGGATGTATCGATGCTGCAGAAGACGAATCCTGATCGTCTCAAACACTCAGAATCAATATTTCTATTTCTAACTTTTCCAAGATGTCTACGTTTGGAAAAAACTTAACTTACGTCTATAACAACAACAACAGCCAACTAGAAATGTCTTTTATCTGATTTCCATGATTATGTCGTGCTGTGCGTTTGTTTCATGGTCTAATAAAGCAGCGATCATTTGTCCGTCTGCTGCTGCTGAATATATCAAGAAATCAAGGAAGTCTTTTTATCGTTAAAGATTAAATCATGATGTTGGTTTATAATAACTTCCAGGTGGAACACTTAATCACACATCAGCTTACACACAATTTAACTGTCTTTTAATAATGTTATTTCAAAGTGTGATCATATAAAAATCTAAGTTTGATGCTGACATGTCTCATTAATTACAACACGTTCATTCCACTGAGACCACAGACACAACAGGTCGGACCACCGAGTTAAACTGTTCATCTTTAAATGTAACATCTGCGGTTTTAAATTGACACCAGAAACAAACGTTTGCTGTTCTCTCATCTCTCCACAATTCAAATCAACAGCCAGTTTTTCTACCACAAGTCATTGTTGTTTTTACAGCACAGACGTTCAGTCTAAAGGTCTGTGGTGCAGGTTTTAAAATTTGCATCGCGGGAAGATTGTTAACAGCAGCAGTTTCACCCTCACATTAAAAGTGAGACATCTGGGAAACAGCAGCACGCACCGATGCTGTGGATGTTCTTCTTATTATTTTAAATGTAAAGCAGCCGGTGCCACTTTGTGACACAAGTACAATATGTTTAAAATGTATATGTGAGCAGTGTGAATATCTCTGCAGTCTAATAACATAACAGAGTAATTTAGGTCACGATATCAGTTTTCAGGAAGCAGCGGATGATAAGAGGAAGGATGTAAACGTATAAAATATCACACTTG
>CAEMYA010000617.1:133743-159092 GCA_903131615.1 Diplodus sargus
CATACCTGTCTCTGGCTGTACGACTCCTTCAGCTTCTTCAGATGTGTCGTCATCTTCACCTTAAAGTGGATTTCACTGCTGTCCTGTGGGCGGAAACAGAGAGCGGTGATGAGCAGAAGAAGAAACACCAACGAGGTGAATTTCTGTCTGTGACTCAAATCAAATCACCTGCAACTTACAGCTGAAATAATATTTTTGGAGATACTGAAATCTGAAACAATTTGAGGCAGTCGAGTGCAAGATCAAACTTATCTATTTTGTCGGTGCTGTATGACAATATTATGAACCTCACACTTAATTTCTCAAGTTTCCACTGAATCAGATAAATGCTGCTGTTGTGTTCATACTAAGTCACATCTCTGGTTTTTATTCTGGGAACATTCAATTCATTTTTATAGGATAGAGAAGCAACAAATACACAGAATGTATCACCAGGATACGCAACATTTAGCACAAAGATACGGTGTCCCTCATGCAAAACACAACAGCAAGGAAAACATAACAAACAGAAGAAGAAAGCCACAACCGTATATAGACAAAACACACAAATACAAAACACAACCAAACAGAAAGTGGTTGTGTTTTGTGATTAGCGGCTGTGTTTGTGGTTGTGTTCTGCACTTCAGGGCCACCACACAGAGTCTACATGTGTCCTGGATTAAGAGGTGGCTGCAGTTTGTTGTTGTTGTTGTTATTTTAGTCCTTCAGTTCTAATCCACGTTCTACATGTTCCCTCCATCCTCCAGCTCACACACACACCTGCCCGATCACTTTTAACTTGATGTACTCTCCGTCCTTCTTGTCCCCTCCGTCTTGGCTGGATGGTTTTGTCTCCTAAAAACAACACATACACAAAATAAACTTCAGCAGCAGGCAACATTTAAAGACACACACACCTCACACAGGCCCGATGGCTTCACTCCGCCGATCCTGCCGAGAGCGAAAGTCAAATATCAACATGTTTCGGTTTCACACTGACGCTGTCGCTTGACGTTTTATAGCAAAAACTCTGAAAATGGACTAAAAACCGAAGTTAGCCGCGAAGCTAAGCAGCTAAATAAGCAGTGAGCTGTGGGCCTGAAGCTACAGGAGCTAACAGTTAGCATGTTGAATCATCAGATACGAGATAGAAGCCCACAAAAACACAACGCAGTCTGTCTTTGAGTCCAACAGAGAGAAAACACAACAAAGAGAGTTTACAGGTCGCGTCTCACCGTATCTGACATGTTTCCCTCTGTGTTCACTGCGATATATCCTGACAATAGATGTCACGTTAGCGTTAGCTTCCACTCGCAGCTCGAGCTTGATGTTATGAGAATTCTACATCAACCGGACATGACGTCGGGAATCTTTTCTTTCAAAATAAGATTATTTCCGGAGAGCTGGAGAATGTTTTGTTTTGTTTTGTTTTTTTGACGTGAAGTAGATTCTGTACACAAATCAAAACAGTGAAATAACGTGTTTAAAACAGATGGATATTATTTATAAATCAGCTAATTCATTCTGTACCAATAAAAAGAAATATAAAAGATATAAATATCCTGCATACACAGTAAAGCTTATTATTGAGCTCTTAACATCCTGTATAACACACAATATATCCAATTAATATCTGTCTTTCTCAGTTTGACAATATTTATATCAATTACACTTTTTCTAAAACTTAATGAGTATTTTTATTTCTGTAATTCTGTTGCAAAACGTTGGTAAATGTTCAGGCTTTAAGATGAGATAAGATTAGATACCTTTAGTGATCACTACACGTCATTATTAACTAGTTAAAGCTGCTTGTTTAAGGTGTCATGATGCATTTAAAGATATAAGATCCAAAGTTTAATGTATAATCATAATTTTTAACTGGTCACACATTACTAACAACACGTTCATAAACATCCATAGAAATGATGCACTTATTCATGTGGTCAACCTAAATTAGCTATAATCTGAGAGGAGCTGGAAATATTTACTGTTGTTACAATATAATATTATAATTACAGAATCAACTTTGAAGTGCAATAGTTTTTCTAATCTTTATCTTCGATTTCACTACTTGTTTTTATCTTGTATTCTTTATTGGATTGTTTTCTTAATATACTATGTTTTTAAATCACCTGTAAAGCACTTTGTTTTGCATTTTGAATTGTTTGAAAGGTGTTGTATGAATAAAGTTTTATTGATTGATAAAAATCGGCAGGTATTTATGGACATGAACAAACACGACAGTAACATTTGGGGGCTAAAGGTTCTGCTGGAGAGTAAAAACTGTCGGATGTTTATTTGACAGATTTCTCTCGTGATTGAGGAAACCAAGAGGTTTCTGTGACGTCACGGGTTGTGTTTTTGTTGGACTCTTCCAACGAGGTTTGAGGTGAAGACCTGTCAAGCGCGCCAACATGAAATATATTATTTCCGGTTGATGACTGCCAAAATATAATATAATTCGTGTAACTTGGTTATTTCCCGGGGCGCGACGTGTTGTGGTTTTATTTTGTAAGGAAAATGGCTTCACTTCCGGGAGTTGTTCGCTCGTGGCCCGCGAACTTGACGCACCTGGGGGCCAACAGCGAGCGAAGCCACCGTCAACCAGGCTGGAAAGTGCAACAAAATGAAGGCTGTCGGCTAACTTTGTCGTTTTTACTACCGCACACACACGGAGGTACTTTTCGGACGCACCGCCATCTTGTCATTTTTCTGCCTGGAAGGCTGCGGCGGGCTACACTCACAGCCGTTGGGCCTCGTCGTCGTGGCCCAGCAGGACTCGAGTGAAGTTGGGAGCGGACTGCCAAACTTCTGCTTCCTCCAGCGGCTCTCCGCAGGGCCCGGGGCTCCTGTCACCGGCCCTGTGGATGAGGAAGTGAACACACATCCAACCAACCACCAGGTAGGAGAGCGAAGCCGCTCCAAACCTCTCATCTGTCCGTTTAATGCTCGTCTTTCTCGGTCGTGCAGTGGAGAACAGCTTTGAATAGCAATGCGGCTAGTTAACTTTAGCATTAGCCTAGCTTGACAACTTCCCTGGCCTGACAGCTAGCTTAACACGGAACTATCAGCTAGCATTAGCCACTTAGCTTCTCTTATCGGGTATTAATGTGTCGCTATTAATGTGTTTTTGTCTAATCTCAAGATGCCATGTCATTTTTAAGCACATCTCGTCGCAGCCCGTGACGCCAGATCGGCTAGCAACAGTTGTTAGTGCATTTTAGCTAGCGGAGCTGCTCGGCTAACGCTAGCAAGTTAATTGAAAGCTAATTACACAGGAGGCCATAACAGTAGTCAGGCAGTGTTGTTGGTGTCAACTTCGCTGTGAGCGCTGACATTGTGTCGCTCGCCAGGACGTTATTTGTGAAAACAGTGTGTAAAATGCTAAGCTAACGTTCAGCCTGACCAACGTGACGGAATTGTTAAATTTGACGTCACTTGCAGACAATGATCAATCAGTGATGATCAGACTCTGATCAGCAATATTTGATCAGCAGAGGCCATCTTGATTGTCCAGACAGGCTGATTCAGAGCCACATCACAGTAACAGCTCTATTATGACACGATAATCATTAACAACTTTTATTTTCTATACAATCTCTACAAAGAGAATGCTGCAACTATTGATTATTAACATTTTATTGATTTATACCTAAAGCCTTAGCTACTAGTTACTCTACAGATAAACATCAGTGTTGGCTAAGTTGTTTTCAAAATGCAATATATCACATATTACCAGCCACTTTTCATTCTAAAGTCATATATTACATTACTATATTATTGTCTATGTAGAGTAATATATTACTTAAGACATTATTGTTTAGTTACTTCCTATAAAATGCCCTAATAACCTCTATAGAACAATTTTATAGGCTAGATTTCTTTAAACAAACGGGTGTTCTTGGTCACGGTGACGAGCAGACAGAGGATCAGTATATATTATGAGATATGAATACATATTTTAAATTATTACAAGACTTGTACCTTCTATAATTTAGCCTGTAACGACACAACAAGACAAACATCTCAATCTCCTTGATGACTTATGTTTAGCATCTGCGTCAGTTTACGCCTCGTTGTGACAAAGATTAAAACTAAGAGTCTAACCTCGTTTATTTTACTGCTTGGCTAAAATATCAGAGATCACAAGAGAAACACTTCAATGTTACGCTACATGTTTCATGACTCAGCCTCCAAGAATGACCACAAAACAATCCACTGAACATTGTATCCGTCGTGAAGATAGGGTTTATTACAGCGCTGCTTATCAGACGTATTCTTAGCTTCTTGGATCTAATAAACTGGCAACTGCTTGTATCATGGTACAAGAAATGTCAAATCAGCTGAGAAGCTGCTAATGTGGGAAAAAAAGAGAATAAGTGTTTGTTTTTGGCCACTGGAGCAAATTAAATACCTGACGACTCATTTGTTAGTCATCAGTCCGGCTCGCTGATGTGTGACGTAAAAGGGAAAGTAAAAATAATCCACATTAAACGGTCACAGATCCATTTTATTGTAAGCTAGAGGAAGGAAATCATCGCTGCTCGCAGATCTGCTGATCAGTCAGCAGCTTCAGGCTTGAACTTGTGTCCCGATCAGCTGCACGTCAGGATTTATGTTGTCTTTCTGCTGCTGCAGGAGAAGGAATCCCTTTGATGGGAGAATCCTCTTTCCTGGCCTCCTGGGTCAATCGCCGTGCCATGATGATGGGTATGTGTGTGTGTTTTTAAGAAAGTGTTACTGTTGCAGTCTGAGCTACAACCTGAGGCATATTTATCTTCCCCCAGCAGAGTTTCTGTACAATGTAGTGTTGTGTTCTTCCATGTAAAGGTCATGTAACATGTTGGAAACACAGGAAATGTTGCTCTCAGTTTGCTTCATTTCAATTCCACACAAGACATTAATGATGTTTATGTAGAGATACAAAGTGAGCTGTACTTGTCATTCAGTTTGACTGATTTAAAACCGATAAAGTCTGTTAAACTGAACCCTCGTTGCTCCTCAGATGAGCAGGAGGCGCTGAACTCGATCATGCAGGACTTGGCCGAACTGCACCGCTCCAGCCGTCCTGCCATGTTCCTGTCGGACCTGGGCAAACCCAAAGCCTCCTCGCCCAAGAACCAGGTAACCAAACAACAATTATTCCTCCATAGATTATTATAGACACATGTGGAAATATAACAAACATTTCTTTCTGCCACTGTGTGAATTTGATGACACGTAATTTCTCACTCTGTCATTCTTTGTCTCTCCAACAGAACGATGTCAGAGTGAAGTTCGAGTTCAAAGGGGAGAAGAGGTGAGACTCCCACCGGTTCACCACTTTAGTGTTGTCAGTGTTGTTCCTCTGGACCTGCAGCTGATCTCTCTTCTTCTTCTTCTTCTTTTTCTCTGTAGGATTCTGCAGTTTCCTCGTCCTGTCAAGCTGGACGACCTGAAGGCAAAAGCTAAAGTGGCTTTCGGTCAGACGATGGACCTTCACTACACCAACAACGAGGTCGGAACCTGAAAGACTGTAAGATGTTTTATGCAGTATGAAAGAAATGTGTATTTACAGGAAGGTTTTGTTGCTTCTCGTTGCAGTTGGTGATTCCTCTGACCACTCAGGACGACCTGGACAAGGCCGTGGAGCTGCTGGATCGCAGCGTTCACATGAAGAGCCTGAAGATCCTCCTGGTGCTCCAGATGTCTTCTCAGGTCAGCAGAGACCTAACCCTAACCCAGTACTGATTGTAATCCAGAGTTTCATACCTGGTTGTATCTCCCATGGAAAAGAAAGCACAGCAAATCGGCATTAACCAAATAAATATTTCATAGAAACTCTTTTTGAGGACATTAAACTATAAAATGTAACACATTTATGTCTCTGTTTCTCCAGAACTCTTCCTCCAACATGGACCTCTTGCCGTCCCATGAAGAGCTGGATAACACAGGATTCAGGGTCGCTGACAAGAAGAGTATGCTGGCTCTGATAGGTGAGCGTCGTCTCACGAGACAGAGACATGAAGCGAACGTGATATAAATGTTGATCGGTTGGACTTCTAAAAATCCTAAAAATGAGTCTTCTTCAACTTCAGGCTCCCATTCGACGGACCGCAGCTCCCCTCCACCAGGTTATATCCCCGACGCGCTCCAGCAGGTGGCGAGGAACGGATCCTTCACCAGCATCAACAGCGAGGGGGAGTTCATACCTGAGAGCATGGACCAGGTACCACCGCACAGAACCACACAGAACCGCACAGAACCTCAGTGTTCATCAAGACCACTGAAATCTCTCGTAGAATTTGATTAAGATGTGTTTGTCTTCAGACAGTTTTCTCATTCATGAACCGACTAAATGTTGCAGCGTCTGAATGTTGAACATGAAAGAGTCTTTTTCTGAGTTTGTGTCTTTGTCTCCAGATGCTGGACCCGCTGTCCATGAGCAGCCCGGAGAACTCGGCGTCTGGAAGTTGTCCCTCTTTAGACAGCCCGCTGGACAGGTCAGCACCTCAGAGCTTCATTCACACACCCGAACATCAGCTGACAGAAATAAATAAAAGTCATTTTACAGAATCTTTCTCTGTATCTAGAAAAACAAGGTTAAAAACTTTTTTTAGCTGATGTGAGACACTTGCATGAAGAAAGTTTTGCAGAACTTCAAACAAAACTGAAAAAAATGCTCAATATTGTTTCTCACTGTTTTCTCTTTTGTTTGTTTTGAAGCGACTACCCGAAGTCCAGGATGCCTCGAGCACAGAGCTACCCCGACAACCACCAGGACTTTCCAGGTAAAACATAAGGAAACATTTAATTCCACCTGCAGCGTCTCTGTTGTGCCTTTCCTTATAACTGTTGTTTCTCCGGGTCCTTCCTCTTCCTCTAGAATACGACATCCCAGTCTTTGAGAAGTCGGGTAAAGGTGGAACGTACCCTCGTCGATACGGCATTCCCTTCGGCCTTCAGGACTACAGCGATGGTGGGTAATCTTCCTTCACGTCACCTGAACGATAGAACTGTGATTCAGACTGAGCTCACTTCGTTGCTCTGCAGGGAGGAAAACGTTTCCTCGGGCTCGGCGAACGCAAGTTCACGGCTTCCGCTCGCCGGTCAGCTTCAGCCCGACCGAGCAGTCGCCCAGCACCAGCAGCGGCAGCAGCGTCTTCACCCCGGACCTGGAGGAGGCCCCGGGGCCCGCCAGGAGGCCGAGGAGGGGCAGCGACATCGAACCCAACCCCAACCCGACCGCTGCTCCGACCCTGTCTGTGATGGACATCAGCCCGCCCAGCCGCTGTGAGTGTGATGCTGCTTTTATCAGCACAAAGAGTCAGAACTGTCTCAGTGATCTGATGGATGTTTGTTTCACGTCTTCAGCTCCACGCGCTCCGACCAACTGGCGGCTCGGGAAGCTCCTGGGCCAGGGCGCCTTCGGACGGGTTTTTCTCTGCTACGATGCAGATACTGGACGGGAACTGGCCGTCAAACAGGTCCAGTTTGACCCGGAGAGTCCCGAGACCAGCAAGGTGAGAGTCGGCTCTCCAGGAGCAACTGTTGGGAGTTGAACTGCTTAAACATTTTATTGTTGTTTTTTCTGTATTGAGGCACTGAGAAATAATCTCTGAAAATAGAGCTGCAATGGATCCAAGAATCAGATCCTTCCCCTCCCCGTCTGTAGGGTTGTGTTTGTTTAACAAACTCTGTTGTTCTTCTTCTGTGGTTCAGGAGGTGAGCGCCCTGGAGTGTGAGATCCAGCTCCTGAAGAACTTGTGCCACGAGCGGATCGTCCAGTACTACGGCTGCCTGCGAGACACCATGGAGCGAACGCTCTCCATCTTCATGGAGTACATGCCCGGCGTGAGTGCTCGTTTAATTCTTTCTGTGAATTAGAAATGATAATGGACGTGCTCAGAATGTGTGTAGCTCGGAGCAAAGATGTGAAATGTGTCGAGGAGCCACGTTTCACTCACAGACGGACGGAGTTTTCTTTTAAATGAGTAAAATCTAACATCAGATGAAAACGCAGCTGCCAGCGTTTGTTTTGATCAGATGTGTGACACAAAGAGAGATTTGACGTCTCACTTTCTTGGCTCTCAGGGCTCCATTAAGGACCAGCTGAAATCGTACGGAGCGCTGACGGAAAACGTGACGCGCCGCTACACCCGGCAGATCCTGGAGGGGGTCTCGTACCTGCACAGCAACATGATCGTCCACAGAGACATCAAAGGTGACACAGACGATGTATTGTTGTGTTTTTAGCTGCTGGGCTCTGTTGTTGTAAGTAAAGGAACAAAAAACACGTACGTTTTCTCTGCTTTGTTCAGGAGCCAACATCCTCCGTGACTCGGTGGGCAACGTGAAGCTGGGGGACTTCGGGGCGAGCCGGCGGCTGCAGACCATCTGTCTGTCAGGAACAGGCATCATGTCTGTGACCGGCACCCCCTACTGGATGAGCCCGGAGGTGATCAGTGGAGAGGGCTACGGCAGGAAGGCCGACATCTGGTGAGACGACAGTTCAACAAGTTCAACAACAAATACCTTCAGTGAACAGAGATTCAGATTGTTTCTCAAATCAAAAAAGGATCTGAGACAGTAACTGAACCAAACATCTTGTTGAGTTCCTCTGATGTGCTTTTGCTTTCTTTCCTCCAACACGTGTGATCTCGTCCTCAGGAGCGTCGGCTGCACCGTCGTGGAGATGCTGACTCAGCGACCCCCATGGGCGGAGTTTGAGGCCATGGCGGCCATCTTTAAGATCGCCACGCAGCCCACCAACCCCTCGCTGCCCGCCCACGTGTCGGACCACTGCCGGGAGTTCCTCAAACGGATCTTTGTAGAGACCAAGCAGCGGCCGTCTGCTGATGAGCTACTGAGGCACATCTTTGTACATTAGCCCCGCCCCTGAACCTTTAACCCCGCCCCCCACCCCAGGAGAGAGTGGCTGGAAGTAGGTGGGGTGTGTCGGCGGCGGCGGCGGTGTCTCTGTTTGTATGAGACTGCCATGAATGGACAATTTTATTTTAATTTTCTCCGCAAGTTGCACCTTAATTTCCCAGACGAGGAGCGGTCGAGCACTTCCTCCTGAAGCGATGAAAAACTTTAAAACAGCGTCTCCTGGTTTTTTATGTTTGTACGGTTTCTCCCTTCAAACGGTTTGGAGTGGGACAGTGTCGGTGTTGTGGACCTACAGGAGGTGACGTCCTCTCGCTGACCCGACCCCAGAATGTAGTCTCCTGCCAAAACCCAGAGCGACGGTGATGACCTGGGCCCGCTGCTACAGACGAAACTGAACCCCGCTGCAGAGAACACTCCCCGAGAATCCACTCCGTCTTGTCTCTCTGCTTTCTCCTCTTCCTCTCCCATCTTCGTTCTTCGCCGTGTGCCTTTTCTGTTTTTTAAACGCAGTTTGAACCGCAAGCTTTCTCGATGTTGTTTTGCCTCCCGGATAAACTGCCTTCGCACCGTTAAACCCAAATCCAGCTGATCTCAGTTCAGCCGTTCTGTCCATTTTTGCCTTTTTCTGTAACAGCTGATCTCAGCTCAGCTCTACCCGCCAAATATCCCTCAAGACTTTCTGTTTGAAAAACTCGCCGTGCTCGCTCTCAGACAGGGATTGTACGCCTGCTTCTCTCCAGACGCACCTTTTTCCTCTTCTGCCTCTCACAGTGGTCACCGGTCAGATTGGTCCCAGTTTTCTTGTGGCAGCCAGAAAGTTTCCTGTTTGGTACGTTAAAGGTACTGCAGTCGATTTAAGTTGTCACTTCTGTCTCTGGATGTGCAATCAAGTGTGTAATGGACTTAAATCCAGTCGTCACATTGACTTCTGTTGCTCTTCAAAAACAGTAATATGCAGAAACCGTTGTAGAACTTCACGTTAACAGAATACAGAACTAAATCTACTTGAGCCAGAGCAATTATTAGATGAATCTAAATTTAACCTCTCTGTGGTTTTTCGAATATTTTGATGGAGCGAAACACACAACTTAAATGTGTTGACTACTACATTTATCACCAAACTAATTAAGAGTCGCTGCCCTGAAATGAACTGAATTGCTGCAAACAAAACAAGAATCAGAACTTTATTCTGTCTTCTTTGGTACTTGTTCAGTGTCGATGGTACAAACAGAAACCGGATCGGTACAGAACCTCTCTGCCGTGACTCACCTGGTGATGACTTGAAGCAGGACAGGTGCGCCTGAAGAGCGTCGACCCGCTCACAGCTGATTGGCCGGAGTTCTGGCTGTATGACGCTGTCGTCGGTTATATTTCAAACTAAAAAAAGAAGAACCGGAACATTTCCAGCCGTCTCGCTCGCTGCTCGCTGAGGAACGTTAACAGGTAACAGTCTCCGCTCAGCTCTCCTACAGATCAGACGTTTACAGAATCTCACAGCTTCGTTCTTTTGCCAAATCGAAACGCATCATCGTTAACTCGTCACTTTAGCCAAACCACAAACGCTCCGTTCTGCATGTGTCGTCCTGCGTTTCGTCCTGGGCCGAGCTCCCGTAGCGTCGCACATACGTAGAGGTCGTTCACAGCACTGGATCCATAACTATGCACCAACGAACCGGCGAGCAGGATCACGTTTCTACAACCAGAGGCTGCTCGTCAAAACCTTCATCCAGCTTCAGTGTCAACGTGCACTTTGTTTAGTTTCTCCAGAACCTTTTAAACTCGACACACGCTGAAGTTATTAACACCTCACCTGATTGATGGAGACGTTATAACGAGCTTTATGAAATAATAGAAAGGTTGAAATACACGGTACGATGCAGTTTTTGACGCGAGGTGCGAGACGTAGTTGGTACTTAAGAAGAAGAAGAAATTCTAATAATAATAATTTGAGTTTCTTTCTATCATTCTGAATAATAATCCAAAACATCTGAGAAGTTTTCTGGAGAGTTCTACGCTTGATATGATATAAAAATGTCAGGTTTCCAATAAGAGGAATGAATTGATTTGTACTCAGATTACAATGGAGCACTTATTTTCATAATTAGTAGCAAATTAAACAGAAACCTTCCAGGAAATAATCTATGATTCATTGTACACACTCGCAGTTGTTGTAGTTCCTGCTGCGGCCACTAGATGTTACTAAAGAGACGGACTTATGTTATCGTTAATAATATACGCAAGAGGATCAGGGCGACTGAAACATTTTGATTAAGTTTGTTTACTTTTTGCTTAATTCTGTGAACTCAGTCATAATATAGTTTTCCAGTGTCCCTTATCCTCTTCCGTACTTTCCCCACATGACTCCTGGAGGTCACTGACAGCCTCAACAACGCTTCATCGCCGTAGACGATTTTCTCTGATGGCACTTAGTTTAAAACTCTGGTTGTGGAAACGTCCTCTCTCCGTATTGTTTACTTATTCGCTCCGTTTATGCATTTTCTTTCCCAGCGGTACTTGTCCAACCACACAAAAGAGAAACACTGCTCCGTGTCATGATAGATGAGTATTGAGTTCGAGGCGGCTGACGGTACCGGTCCGGTACAGATGGAGACGGAGCAGTCGGCGCCGCCTGCACTGGTAAACCTGATACGCACTCCCATGATGCACTATGGATGATTCACTGATGCTCCTCCTCGACCTCTCGTCGGCTGGCGCTCCTGCAGCTCGGCTCAGCGACCTTTTCTTTGCACATTTTAAAGACTATTTTTTATTTTTACACGAGTGTGATTGTGAACGAATGTATGTGTGTGTGTGTGAGTGAGTGTGAGTGTGTGTCGACTCAATACATGAATGTAATGTCTTTTGTTTTTTTACCGTCAGATGGCCTCGTTCACCGCCGTGGATTAACTCTTCGGTACCAGTATTTGTCACCTGCAAACGCCAAGACACACCTGTAGTTCTCTCTTTAAAGCCACTGCTGCCACTCCTGGACGTGTGCGTGCGTGTGTGTGTGTGTGTGGGTGTGTGTATTTTTATGTGTGTGTGTGAGTTTGTAAACGTGCATTTACTGCAATTTGTGCTCTTTGGACACTGCGCCCGAAATGCCTTGAGCATTCTGACTGTAGGGGTGACAACAGTAAAATAAAGATGATAGAAGATGAAATTAAAAACATCCTGTACAAATGTATAAAATGAAAATGTACCCTTTTTTTAAAAAAGAAAAAAAAAAAGAAAAGTCCACTTATATCCCACATGTTTGGTCTCTGTGTATGTAAAAGAAGCCATGTTTATAATTCTAATTGGTTTGTGACCAATACGCCTGTTTATATCAGATCTGTATATCAGTGGTACGCATAATTTTTTAATATATATTTTTTATTTTACTTTTTTTTAAATGGGAGATTTTATGCATGGTTGGGTCCTGAGAGACGCAGCGGTGCCGTCGAATGGTTGCTGTTTTTTGGCAAAAAAAATTCTGGAGTATTGCGACAGCTCTGTGTTCATAATTACAACAATTATGACTATGACGATTAAAAACAATAAAAGATATTTATTTCACGTTCTTGTGTTGGTGTTGTTTGTTAGTGTGAGAGCTCAGTTTTAATAAAAGTAATTCTGATGTAATGTTTGAGTTTAGGGGTGATTGGATGGAGAGAATCTGAGTGAAAATAAAAATTTAAATGAGGAAAAAGATAATTTTATGTGTTCACAGCTGATGTTGTTCCTGCAGCGGTCACTAGGTGTCACAAGAGAGGCGTATTTTTCTCAACACATGTTTTTGTCAGAATATTGACTTTGATTCTTATTTTCTTTATATATTTATTGTATAAACAGTGAAAACAGTCGTAAAACACATACATAGATAAAACAATACATTAATAAAATATAAAAATGTAAGAAATCTAGAAATAAATATGAGGGAAATTTATTTATATAACAACACTAATATAATCATTTACGGCAGCTTTCCAATAAATTAAATACAAAAGTTGTTTTCAATCGGTTACCTTCATTTTGGTTTTTTGTCTTTCAAATATTTTAAAATATGTTTTACATTTCTTTTATTATTTATAAAAGATATTTCTTACATTTTTGCATTTTATTTCTGTATTTTAATTTGTTTAATATCACAGTATAACACATCAAAATAAATTATTAGAATATTGCTGTATAAATGAACTCGCCTTTTTAAAAATGCATTAATAAGATATATAAATGTAAATATATATATATATATATATATATATATATATATATATATATATATATGTATATATATATATGTATGTATAAATTTACATTTATATATTTTATTAATGCATTTTTTTCATCCATGTATTTTTTGAATATTACAGTTTGCTATTAAAAGTACAAACAGTGATTATAAACAAATATAAAATAATAATTAAAAACATATCAAATATTAGTGCTGGACAAATAAACTCGCCTCATACTTTTATATTTATTATTTCTTTATTTCTTGTATTTCTTCAAAAACAACAGCGAAGCAACACTTCCTGTCAAGCCTTTCAGAATAAAAGCGTTACTCCGGAGACGTGGTTCCACAACATACCCAGCAGAAGACGGTGAGCTGTGTGTGTGTGTGTGTGACACACACACACCAGAACATCCACCCGTCACACCGCTCGCACCATGGGCTCCCCGGCAGCCTCAGCTCGGGCTCCCCGGCTCGCTGCGCTCTGTCTCCGGACCCTCCCGGAGCTCCGACACGGCGGAAGGAGGCTGAACGTCCAGGCGGCGACTGACGCGGGGAAGCTGAAGAGCATCGATGACCTGCCGGGACCGAGTCTGTCCACGACCCTGTACTGGCTGTTCGTCAAAGGATACGCGGACAAGAGCCACCTGCTGCAGGTACACAGTGACGTGACGTTTAGAGGTTCATTGTTGTTGTTATCACAACAGTGTTTGACCCACTTCTGTAGAACAAGAGAACAAAAGCTGCTTTCATGGCTGGAAACACCTCCGACAGACAGTTCAGCCAGGTGCTGCTGCTAGACACTGGTTTTAACTTTCAGCTGCATGTTGACTCTGATTTAAAGCTTGTATTTCTGTTTTTGTATCCTTTAATATCTTTACTCATTAGATGAAGATTTTATGAGGGGTTAAGTTATAATCTTACCTTTGTGGGCGTCTCTAAACTAATAACTAACTAATAAGTAATGAGTCAGAGAGAAAGAAGGAGTGAAGCTCCTGTCACATCCTCGGGATAATGATTTCTGCCAGATGGGGAAAAAAAACATGAAATCTTGATGAAAAAGTCTTAATATTGAAAGTCATAGTTATGAGATGAAACTCACTCAGAAATTAAATGTCAAAATTGTTAGATTTTTCAGGGGTGAAAAAAGTTTCATCTGTGCATTTTTGAGCGGATTCTGTGTTTTCGTTGAACATTTCATGCTGCTACGATTTAATGAAGTACTGAATAACTGCACAAGTACATTAAAATGTTCCTGAAATGAGAACAACTGATATTATTCTCTAGGGTTTACAGAGGAGCCTTTATGGGCCCATCTGGCGCTCCAGGTTCGGCCCGTACGACATCGTTAATGTGGCGACTCCAGAGCTGATCGCTCAGGTGATCCATCAGGAGGGGCGCTACCCGGTCCGAGCCGAGCTGCCTCACTGGAAGGAGTACCTGGACCTGAGAGGACGGGCCTACGGTCTGCATGTGCAGTGAGAAAACACTCTTTTTTTCTTTATAGAAATGAGGTCGCAGCCGTTGTAGCAAGTGTTCATGAGAAAATGCCCTTAAAACCTTTAAAATGTGTTGGCGGAGTTCCTCAGGGCTCCCTCACGACGCCCCTCGAGTTTGTAACCTGAAGGCTCTTTTACTTTCTAGCACAGGACCGGCGTGGTACAACATCCGCAGCGCCCTGAACCCCAAGATGCTGAAGTTACAGGAAGTCTCATCCTACGCCCCGATCATCCACCAGGTGGTCGGAGATCTGCTGAGACGCATTGAGCTCCTCCGAAGCCGCAGTCAGGACCAGGCCACTGTTTCAGATATGGCTGCTGAGCTCTACAAGTTCGGCTTTGAAGGTGCGTGTTGCTTCATATAAATCCAGAAGTTGAGCTTCGGGGGGTTTGATCCGTTTTAACTATCCCCCTCCTGCAGGTATATCCTCCATCTTGTTTGAGACCAGGTTGGGCTGCCTGCAAGAGGAGATTCCCAAAGACACGCTGCGGTTCATCACGGCCGTCAATAACATGCTGACGCTGTCCGAGACTGTGGTCCTCTTCCCACGCTGGAGCCGCGGCGTCCTCCCCTTGTGGAATCGCTTCGTTCAGGCCTGGGACGACCTCTACGATGTGGGTACGGAACATCCATCCATCCATCCATCCATCCATCAAACAGAAATTCCAGTTTTAGATTTGGTCACGGGATAGATAACGTTCTTGCTTATGTGATTTTGTACGGCAGCCAGGACCCTCATCGACAGGAGAGTGGCTGAAATTGAAGCTCAGGTGTGCAGTGGCGAGCCGGCAGAGGGCATGTACCTGACCTACCTGCTGTCCTCTGACAAGCTGTCCAGAGCCGAGGTCTACATCAGCCTCACCGAGCTGCTGCTGGGAGGAGTCGACACGGTGAGGAGGACAATGGTGGTACTGGTCCATACCTGCACACCGTGAACACAGTTGCAAATGCTGACACAATTTGGCATCATATATCATATTCTTACATTCTGAGACTTACAAATAAAAAGTAAATGCTCAATTCGTTGTTGTGGGATCACATAAACTCCACTGCCGACATTTGGCATTAATCTTCTTACTCCCAGAATTAGGTTGAAAATGTTAGTGTGGATTTCTTCACTGTGTCCGAGAGACAGATTTTGTTGTGTTAGTCAGAAAACATGATACGTGCTCAGACAGCTTTCAAGAATCTCGCACACGCGACTGTTGTGTAAGTAAAGCTGTTGAGAAAGATTTGCAAAGAAAACTACACCAGCATCAGGGCCAGATGCACATCTTGGCAAGGCAAACATAACCTGCAACAACAGAAACAGAGGCAGACACGAGCACAGGGGCGATCACAGCTGCTTTGTTGTAGTAGCGTGACGAGCACCCGCAGAGCTCGTCTGGCTGCATTCCCTGGTCACGTCGAGGCCTGTTGACATCAGTTAGCCGCGAGCGGGAGTTTTGTGAAATCATGGTTATCTCAGCTGTGATGGTTCCTGAGGCTGAGGTTGTCACGGTCTGATTGATGATCACAATCTGAGTCATCAGCATGGAGAAACACAGAATGGATGGTTCCATCTGAGGTCAGTGGATCCAATTCTTATTGATAGATGATGAAGTTCTTCTTCTTTTTCTGTCTTCTTCTGCTTGACATCAGACCTCCAACACCTTGTCGTGGGCGCTGTACCATTTAGCGAAGGACCGCTCGGCTCAGGATCGACTGTACATCGAGGTGAACTCTGTGTGTCCACACAGACGGGAGCCGACCACAGACAGCCTGACCATGATGCCCTACCTGAAAGCCGTCATCAAGGAGACGCTACGGTGAGCTGACAGCCGTTCGCTTCTTTTCCTGTTCCTTTTCAGTTATATGTCCATCAGTTGTTGGTTGCACATGTCCATCAGTTGCTGGTTGCACATGTCCATCAGTTGTTGGTTGCACATGTCCATCAGTTGTTGGTTGCACATGTCCATCAGTTGTTGGTTGCACATGTTGGTTGATTGTCCATCAGTTGTTGGTTGCACATGTCCGTCAGTTGTTGGTTGCGCATGTCCGTCAGTTGTTGGTTGCACATGTCCATCAGTTGCTGGTTGCACATGTCCATCAGTTGTTGGTTGCACATCTCCATCAGTTGTTGGTTGCACATGTTGGTTGATTGTCCATGAGTTGTTGGTTGCACATGTCCATCAGTTGTTGGTTGCACATGTCCGTCAGTTGTTGGTTGCACATGTCCATCAGTTGCTGGTTGCACATGTCCATCAGTTGTTGGTTGCACATGTCCATCAGTTGTTGGTTGCACATGTTGGTTGATTGTCCATCAGTTGTTGGTTGCACATGTCCATCAGTTGCTGGTTGCACATGTCCATCAGTTGTTGGTTGCACATGTCCAACACAAACACAACTAAACTTGGGGTTGTCTCACAATAAACTCAACATTTGATTTGAGTTGTTTCTTCCTCTGTTTTTTCCCCACAAAGATACATTTCCATCAATCCAACTTGTTCTAACTTGTAGCTCTGAATTCATGAGTTTGTGCTTGTGGGGGTAAAAATTCAGATGTTTTTATACCCTTAGATTCTTTAACCGAGCCTCTTTGTGACTATGAGTGTCTCATTTGGCATTTTAAGGGAATTTTCCCCAGAAGGAAAATTAATAACGGGTCAGAACAGGAAAGGAGGGAGTAGGAAGCCAAAGATACTCTTAGCCAGCTGAGTTGAAGGAAACTTTCCACTTCATTACTCACTGGTTCTTTTTCCAAACTCTCAGCAGTCGTCTCAAAAACCAGTGCAGAAAGAAACATGTTGTGTATCTGTGTTGTGTTCTGGTGCATTGACTTTGTGGGTGTTATATTTGAGTCTGTTCCAGTATCAAAACAAGCGGTTACCTGTGTGTGTGGTTGTATTTCTCCACAACAATGCCGGCAGTGAAAGCCGTTAAGTGTGTGGAGGATTTTCAGATTTGCTGTTTTTCATTTTCCTCGTGTTACATTAGTCCATGAACGCCGTCAGCCACATCAACTATTTACAGATCAGACTGCATGAACTTGTTTGCTTTGACTTTAACGAGGAGTTAATGGCACATATGATTTAATGTAGCACTGGCCCCGCCCCCTCCCATCCTCTACAACCAATCACCTGTAACTGCTTTTCTGAAATCTCAGCCTGTATTACAAAGGACACCAACTTGGTATATCTTCTATAAGAACACTGAAATACTACTAAAAGTATTTGCAATTTAGTTTACTTCTTTAGAGTACACAGAAGTACAACTTTAAGTAAATTAAATTTGAAAGTCTACTAAAATAAATCTACAATGAAGAAAGTGAAGTAAAGGTTCTATAATACACTGAATTGATAATTTTTAGCATTAGTAATTTAACATACTTTTTTAAACGTTTAGAATATACTTACAACAAAGTGCACTTTATAGAAACACACTACATGTATTTGTTTTTCTGACACTGAAGTTGAACTAAGTGATAACTCTGTTATGTTTTGGTGTAAGAGGATCTGAGTACACTCCCACGCTGTTCTTTTTGGCATCGGTTGTTAACTTTGGCATCTGGTACAACAGCCATGAAGTTAACCAGGAGTCAACAGAGATAAAAACAACATGAGAACGAGCTCCAGGTCACGTCCTTCTCTGATCTGGATCCTGATTGTCTCTGTCTCTCTCCACCAGTCTTTATCCGGTGGTGCCTGGAAACGGACGATTCATTTCGGAGAAAGAGGTGGTTGTGGACAACTACTGGTTCCCAAAGAAGGTAGGACAGCCAGAACGGTCACCAGAATAAATAATGGTGATGGACTTTTTTCAGTTTTCAGTTATGTCGTAACAGTTGGCTCAAGCTGTTGTTTAAAGAAGCGTCTTTCTTTTCAGACTCAGTTCCACCTGTGTCACTACGCAGCCTGTCACGATGAGACGGAGTTTGTCGACCCGGAGCGCTTCATCCCGGATCGGTGGCTCCGCGACGTGGCGCCCAGCAGCGGCTACTACCGACACCACCCGTACAGCTTCATCCCATTCGGTGTCGGCGTGCGGGCCTGTGTGGGGAAAAGGGTGGCGGAGATGGAGATGTACTTCGCTCTGTCCAGGGTGAGTCTCCAGTCGTCCAAGAGCCCAAAGTGGCGTCTTCAAGAATGACCGAGAAAAGCAGCAAATCTTTTGATGCTTTTTCTTTGAAAAATGGTTAATTGATTATGGTCTTGCAGCTGATGCAGCACTATGAGGTCCAGCTGGAAGACGAGGCTTTGGTCGTGGAGCCGAAAACCCGAACCCTGCTCATCCCCGCGAAGCCAATCAACCTGCGCTTCCTGTCCAGAGCCTGACGAGCGCGCCGCTGAGCGTCAACAGAACGCGTCATCGTTTCCACTCGACCAATCACAGCCCAGGCTTGTGTTGTTTTTTAAAACCTTTGACAAAATAATTGATCTGCTCACGATTCATTTCAGGACCAAATTCAAATACTTAGTCACTGTACTTGAGTACATGTTTCAGGTATTTGTACTTTACTCGAGTATTTATTCCCCTCTGACCTTTCTCCTCCTCACGTTCTCAAAACAGGCTCGTCACTTTAGTTTGATGCATTTGAGGGGAATGTTGGATCATTTTTATTTGCCGTCATTGTACAGGATCTATCCGTGCAAAGCTAACTGAAGCTAACGTCATATTAATATAATTCAAACTTCAGACTGAGACTTTCACTGTGATATTCTACTTTTACTCAAGTAAGTTTGACTCGACTGATTCTCTTCAGTCTTTTAATTGGAGTGTTTATCTTTGAACTTAATGAAGTTAATGCTCAGACTTTGCCTTCTGCTCAATCACATGATAACATGATAACATATATAATCACTGCATGTATTCAGTACATCCTCCTGCTGCAAAGCTTTCACGCTCTGTGAACTTTGTGTTTATTGCAGATTTGATTCATCCATCTTATTTGCAAAGAGGCCGATGAGTCAAAGTTCGATGAGTCAGATCCGGTTTGACATTAAAACAAAGGTGTGTTTTCAGTAACAGTTCCCGTCTGGTTTAATAACTGATGAGTTTGAGGATTCATTTACTGTTTAATTTGAACTTTGTTCCCCCTTTTTTGATTTTTTAAAAATTGTTAACAGAAACTTTAAGGAAGCACAGCTACAAACTTTCCTAGCACAAGATTAAAGAGCCTGAGAGCACCAACAGTGTGTGAAGATCAGTTTCTAGTTATTTAGTTGAACTGTAATCGCTGTAACACTCCTGCACAGTTATATCTGACAGTCATCTCAGAATAAAAGGCCTTCATATGTCGTCTTTCTAACAATGTAAATATTGTTCTTCTAAAATGTTTGTCTAAAATGTTGTTAAATTTGAGAAGCTGCTGTACAAATAAATATTCATATATTTAATGTGTTTCTGTCTCGTCTTTCATTGTTATGTTGATGTTGATTCATGTCAGTTAAATAATGAAAAGTTTATATTTTATTTGTCTTGACTTCAGTTAAAGATGTTTTCATGACCTTTCATACAGAACTAATGTGAAAATAAATTAGTTTGGCATCTGCAGAGTCTGTCGCCCTCTGCTGGTCACATCTGAGTCCACAAGCGCTGTTGTGTTAAAGGTGTAGTTACAGCCTCTTCCTGCAGGGGCGCTGCTGTATTACAGGTGTAGTTACAGCCTCTTCCTACAGGGGCGCTGTTGTATTACATGTGTAGTAACAGCCTCTTCCTGCAGGGGGCGCTGTTGTGTTACAGGTATTACAGGTGTAGTTACAGCCTCTACCTGCAGGGGCGCTGTTGTGTTACAGGTGTAGTTACGGCCTCTACCTGCAGGGGGCGCTGTTGTGTTACAGGTGTAGTTACAGCCTCTTCCTGCAGGGGTGCTGTTGTGTTACAGGTGTAGTTACAGCCTCTACCTGCAGGGGCGCTGTTGTGTTACAGGTGTAGTTACAGCCTGTACCTGCAGGGGCGCTGTTGTGTTACAGGTGTAGTTACAGCCTCTTCCTGCAGGGGGCGCTGTTGTGTTTCCTGGCAGCTCCGTCATTAAATATGATGCAGCCTTTTTATTTCAGCGTCACTTCTTGCAGTGGAGGCCACCGTCTCCTCGCGCTGCTCCGCCAGCCTCCATCCATCCCTCCATCATCAGCCTCCATCAGCCTCGCGCCTCCTCCTGGCATGTTTAACCCGGGTTATCGCGCCTCCGGCCCGGTCTGAGTCCGTCCCCCGGCTCATGGAGGAGTAGTCCGGAGGATCCAGCGCGCTGCAGGCTGCCGCCGGGGCAGACAGGCGGCTCCACGCCGACGGGAGGACCACAGGTCCGGGGAAGACGACGGTAAAATGGCCGGTGTTTCGGGCTCTGGAGGATCCGTTTGCCGTCATGTGAGCGCGGACGAGGCGCGTCGAGCTGTCGGGGATGATGAAGGTGAGCTTCTCTTTTATTTCACACACACACACCTGCTGTCACACATGATGGAGGTGGTGGGTGTAGCTCCAGCACAGACGGAGGCCGTGCTGGGTGGAGAGCACGGAGCCTCTGATTGAGGTCAGCCGGCTGCGTGTGATGGAGGCCGGGGTCGGTGGTGTCTGACCCGGGCGGCCGCAGCACGGTCGATCCAGATCCAGATGGATGGATGAGGTGATGTTTAAATGTCCGAGCGGTCCCTGAAGGGGTCTCAAACGAGCCAGGAGGACTGCTTACAGTCACAGGTGTCTAATCTGTAATCTATAATCTATAACTGAGATTTAATACAGGATTTATCGATCACTCGGATGAATGTGATTGATCAGGGAGTGATTTCATGCTCCATACTCAGCAGGTGGAGGAAGTGGTTTGGTTGGTGGAGGTGTGTGAGAGGCTGGATGATGATGTCATCTGTTTTATATCAACCTGGAGATGCGGGAATCTGACGTCACTGGAGGTAAACTGTCTCTGGGTTCATCTTGTTGTTCTGTTGACGAAGAGCTGAAAGACTTTGGATAAAAACATGAAATTCTGATGATCGTGACTGATTTGCATCATGGATGATGTTTCCACATTAGACGTAATGATTCTTTTACATCATTACACTCAAAATGGTGTTTTGACACATTTCACCTTTAACGAATAAGTCTGACGGTGTTTATTTTAAATGTCATGGAAGGATTTACTGTAGAAAACAAATGAATAGAAGTGAAGCAAACATGAAAACACATCATCCTGTATAATATAAATATAATCTATACAGAACCAAACGTTTGGCTAATGATCCTTAAAATCTGGTTATAAGAAACATATGTACAATATTTACATCAGAGCCTTAAAACAATAAACTACACTGTGATTTTAAGAATGATAAATTATACCTGACATCTATTATCGTATTGTTATTATCTTATCAGCTTTCTTATTGGTCGCTTACTTCAGCATTTTATTTTTTATTAAAACACAGTTTGAAGATCGATTATAAAACAGATTAGAAAAAAATATTTGTCAGAATCGAAGCAGCAAAGAATCAGAAATCCTGACTTTGAGTCCTCAAAAACACTGGATCCTACGTTTCCCACAATGCAGTTCAGTTGTGTCTTTTAATTTTAATTTAATTTTCCCACCCAATCAGATTTAACCCCGATGACATCACCGTGACATCATCAGGGTTGACAAAATCTTCTCCGGAGCTTCAGAAGACGTTTTTAAACCGTTAACTAACAATGAAACTGTCGTTGAAATACATTTCATACATTTTATTTTTATTTTAATCGTCGTTCGTCAGGTCGAGCTCGTTCATTTCCTGAAGCTGCCATTTGACAGATACGCCCAGTGAAACATCCCCAGAATGCATTGCAGCTACAAGCCAGGTGGAGTTTTTGACAACAGCAGCTCGACTCTGACTGAACATCTGTAACTATCATCACCCTGGAGGTCACTGAAAGGCATCCTGGGAAATGTAGGACGAGCTGAGTGAGACGAGTTGAAGCACAGACGGCAGACAGAACTCCTGGATGTTTTGGATCTTTTCAGTTATGAAACACACGAGCGCGCCGGCCTGATGAAACCCTGCAGACCCTGAACTGCTCTTTGTGTTTTCACTGTGTGTCAGGCGGACGTCTTATCAGCGCAGTCAGGCGGCGCGGCTCGACCACGCAGCCCGCCGGGGGAACGAAAATGCCACAACACGTTGCTTTGGATCCGCTAGTGGGTCAACGTCTCCGGCATGGTGCTGCTCGCCTCCTCCCTCCCTCCCCCTCCCTCCCCCTCCCGGCTGCAGCTTCACTCTGATAAACAGCCTGCAGGTCCAGTCTCAAACTGAAGCATCAATTATGTATCGTCACAACTCTGTGTTTATGCTCTGGTTGAGTTTAGGCTCAAAAAGCACTTTGTCAGGGTGAGAAAGACATCGTGGTCTCCAAAATGACGGATGGAGATGATCCGACTTCCTGTGAACAGCTGGCGGTTCTGTTGCCCTGAGTGTCTTTAGAAAAACCTACTTTTTACTCGACAGTAACGTCTCTGAATGTCCTCAGCTGTTCCTGAAAGACACCTGGTTCAGTCCCCGTATACACGTCTCCACAGAAACAGCTGGAAATGTCCCCAGATGTTTCAGTAATCAATATTTGTTATGGTTTGCTGTGAAAACTCGTCCTCCTGTTGTGAATATTTGCATTCCTGTCCAGGAACCTGCAGCGTCAGCGACGCGTCCTCCACCTTCCTCCACCTTCCTCCACCTTCCTCCACCTTCGCGGAGCAGCTGTGTGGATATGAAAACACACTGGTTGTGTTCTCATGTTGCATCGCGTGTTGTTTTGTGTTTCCTGCCGGCAGCAGCAGCCGTCTGACAGTTTGCCGGTGTCCATGTCAGGGTTCTGCCACGAGGCGTTCAGGGTCCAGCTGTGATGATCGGTGCACCGACGTGGGTTAATGAGTGTCGAGGCTCAAACGGAGAGCTGCCAGATGTTTGCTCTGTATAAGAGGCTGCTGTTGAAGACAGGAGGAGAGTCCAGAGTCAGGACTGTAACTGACCCGGCTCCAGAACTGATCCGGCTCAGTCGGCTGCAAAGTTTGACACTTTTCTACTAAATGAACCGACTTTACTGATAAGTTCTTCTTCTCTTTCCAGCAGAGAGGTTGACAGGAAGTTTATCTCCTGACACAAGTATAAAAGCAGCGCAGGACTTGAGTTTCAGCTCTGTGGCCTCAGCGGAGGTGAAACAGATTCTTTGGAGTGTAAAACTGGAAGTCACACGTTCAGACTTCGCTTCATTAGTGCGTGCAGCTGAAGCGGGAGATAATTGGGTCGATGGCGGCTCCTGTGAGGACACGTGGGCTGATCCAGCACGTGGGCCGCACGTCGATCAGCTCCAGATAATTACAGCAGTGTTTGTTAATTATTGATGAGGTCTGGTGACAGCTGATGGCTGCGAGGCTGCTGGTGGTCAGTCATCTTTTCTCAGCATGTTTCTGTCACAGGTGGAGATTTAAACGTTTCCAAACTCAACACAGATTGTTGGAAAATATTGTGATATTGACTTTTTTGGATTTATGGGGTGTTTGGTGTGTTAACGACCTCCTACAGATCGGATCATTGGAGCTAAACTTGGTGAGATGATGTCGTCTGTACAGAGTGACAGGAAGTAACACCAGAAAACACGAGGGAGAGAATTATTCTGTCTTTCAGGGAAACAAACTGCATTTTTCTGATGATCAGAACTGTGTTTTTTAATCCGATCGCAGATAAAATAAATAGTTTTAGGAACTTGATGAGCCGTTAATTGAAACACGCAAAAGTTCCTTTATTTAAGAACAATACTTGAGTGAATGTACTTAGGTACATTTCATCACTGTTTCAACGTTCTGTGAGGAAAAGGCTGTTTTATCCACTTAGATCTCTGCGACGGACAGAAACGGATCAGAACATGAGTTGTAATGAATGAATCTTCTTGTTGGAGGTTAAAAAGCGACTCTGCTTGTGTAAAAACATTAGTTTGTGTGACAAAATCCTGCAGGAGAAGAATTGAAATGTTCCGTTGATGAACAGAGAAGCATCACAAGCTCCTCTGACTCGTTCTCCTCAGAGATGCCGAGCTGATTTCTCTTTCTAACGCTGCGTTCTGGTTCGTCCTCCATGGGAACAAACATCATTGATATTCCGGAGCGGCTCCCTCAGGCGGCGGTGGACGAGGGGAAACAGTTCAGCCATACTGAGCAGCCGGATGAAGACAGAGACAGTGTGAGAGAGAGAGAGGAGTCTTTGTTGTGGAGGATGGTGCTGCTCTTATGTAAGAATGCTTTTAGTTCCTGGAAGTCCTGAAACATGCGGCTGCAGGTCAGGACGGCTGAGAGCGAGCGGCAGGTCGTCAGGAGGAAACAAAAGGCCGACAGTCGATGGTTTCATCTGATTGATCGTCCCGTCAGTCACAGTCCTGACCTCGCCTCCGGCCCACAGCTGAGTCTCATTATCTTTATTTCTGTGGTGACAGACCACACAGGGATCAACACCATCACTGCTGCTGCTAACTGCTGCTGCTAACTGCTGCTGCTAACTGCTGCTGCTGACTGCTGCTGCTAACTGCTGCTAACTGCTGCTGCTAACTGCTGCTGCTAACTGCTGCTGCTAACTGCTGCTGGGACACCATGAAACAGCCTCTATCCTCCTCTCACTTCAGTCGGACAGAAGAGGTTCACTTTTCAGTTTATTTGTCACAAGAAGTCCAACTGTGTTCATGTGACGGTTGTAAAATGTCTCCTGAATTATTAACCCTGATACGATCCTCTAATGCAGTGTTTTTCAACCCTGTTCCTCGGGGAACACTGTCCTGCATGTTTTAGATGTTTCCTGCTCCA
>CAEMYA010000617.1:168736-192436 GCA_903131615.1 Diplodus sargus
GAGGGAGGACGGAGGGGAAGGAACGAGGACGGAGGGGAAGGAAGGAGGACGGAGGAGAAGGAGGGAGGACGGAGGGGAAGGAGGTTAAAGAGGAAATAAAACCGTCCTCATGCAACTCAGCAGTCGTCTCTCATCAGTTTTGTTCCACTTATAGACGTCATGTATTCGTCCTTTTAGCTTTTCATCCTAAACATTCAGTGTAGATCACTCGGGTCAGAATTTGAGGGCTTAATGATCCAAATAATGCGTCTGCTCCTGTGTGTTTTTGTTAATTTACATGTGGACAGTCATCGTTTAGCAGCACACCTTCGTTGTTCTTGTTCTCAAGGTTGCACTGAGCGAAACGGAGGGATGAAAGGTTGAGAACAATGTGCAGGAGGACAGGAAGGAAGCAGGAAGACGTCTGAAGGATGAAGGGCAGCAGGAAACGAGGTGAAAGACGAGCGGAGGTTTATCAGGGATGTCAGGAAACGCCGAGCCGCCGCAGGCGTCTGACAGGTGGACACGGAAAAACACCAAGAATATAAACAAGCGCTCAGAGAGGAAGAGATTCATTCTGCAGGACGTCACTGGAATATAGATGAGGCTGCAGGGAAGGACGCCGAAGATGAGCGAGGCTGTCTCTGAGCTCACGTGTTGTATTCTTCACCTTCTGTGGAGTTTTGTTGTTTTTTACTGTTTGCATTGTTCAGCACCTTGTAACTTATTGCAAGGAGAGAACTGAGGAGCTACAGACAGTCGACTGCTTCATCACACGTCTGTTCTGTGCCATCAAAGTGCCAAAAGATGTGATAATTAAACATGTAAAGCAATACAGGCAGAACATTTAAGATGTACAGTCAGAAACATGAATGTGCGACTGATCTGCTGTTAAGGAAACATTCCACTCGTCACAGAGCAGCCTGCAAATAGTTTTATACGAAGAAACAAATAAATTAATGTGTTGCAGACGCCGATTTTACAAGAGAGGATCAATTATTAAGAATGTGTCACTGACATTGTTTCACAAAGTTTATAACGTTTTTAAAAACTCAACAACCTGCAAAACTCTGTGATTTTTCAAGGACGTCTGGAGGTGAAGACAGAAATGTGACCTCAGTGAGAATGCAGTAAAGATTTAGCAAAAGAAAGACTCGATCGTTTTGTTTTTGGACGTCTTCTCCAGATACAGATCCACTTTTAATACCAAGTGTAAATGCAGCAGTGAGAGCTCAGGTTCAACAGTCGGATGGAAGATCAGTACGATGTGAATCACAGTTAGTCACTCCAGAAAGATGTAAGAAAAGAAACAAAGTGGATAGAAAGAACTTTCTACTAGAAACTACAGATGAAAGGCACGAGATGGAGAACGTCATCAAAGTGAGCAGTTGCATCGCGATGTCGACACACAATGAGTCTGATAATACTGCTCTGTTTCTTTATCCAGGAGCTTTGGATTTATCTTTACCTCCTGTGATTGATGAGCGACTGAATGAGAGTGTGTTTGTTCTGTGCTGAGCGTCCTGCAGGACGTTGGTTCTTTGGTTCCTGATCAAACAGGGAGCGATCGTCCTCGCTCCGCCCACCTGCTGGTTTCTGAGCTATTATTATCCGCCGCTTCCGCCATCGGGGGGAAGCCAAATGTGTGTGTGCGCTCCTGCGTATGTGTGAACACACAAACCAAATCTGTTTAACGCTGCTGCAGATTTGAAAGCCACTTTATTAACAGGGTAACAGGGTTTGTGGCTGCTGGCAGTGTTGCTGATCCCTTTGGATCATGCTGCTGGTTTTTCATGTTTTAGCTTATTGAATTTAAATCGCTTTGACCCGACAGACCTGCCAAGATTTTACCATCAGTCTGATTTATTGATTTTAGCACACAAAGCAACCTTTTCTGAAACATTATCAGTCATTCTGAAGGTTTACTGAGCTGTTATCTTCTGTGAAAGTTCAGCATTTTCACCGAGTGACGTGAGCCGGTGCTGAACTTCATGAGAACTTTTCATGGTGATGCATTCAAGGTCTGCACTCACCTTGGATCAGAGAGACGTCTGCATCATTGGAAAAAACATCTGAATCTGTAAAACCTTTCTGGTAACACTCCTCTCCCTCCTGTCTGCAGGTGAAACCATGCGGCTGGGCGGAGCTCCCTAGCCTCCCCTCTTCCTCGCCTCCCACCTGATCGCCTCCCCTCCGTCTCACCTCTCCACCTCCCCCGTTCACCATGACTACGACCCTGGAGACGCTGCTGGGCCAGCCGGACCAGGAGCTGAGCCCCGGGCGGCTGGATGGCTGCGAGGAGGTGGCCGGCCGCTACAAGGTGGTTCCTTCAGTCGTCTGCTCCATGTGCTGCCTCTTCGGCATCATTTACTGCTTCTTTGGTGAGTTGTTTGTAAGTGTGATCAGTAGTTTTTAGTCATGAAGTTGCAGCCCGGTTAACGTTTCTTCCTCTTGTTTCAGGCTACCGCTGCTTTAAAGCGGTGATGTTCCTGACAGGCCTGATGTTCGGCTCCGTCGTCATCTTCATGCTCTGCTACAAGGAGCGCGTGCTGGACACCCAGCTGAGCGTGGAGGCCTCGGTGGGCATCGGCCTCGGCATCGGCACGCTCTGCGGCCTGGTCACCATGCTGGTCCGCAGCGTGGGCCTCTTTATGGTGGGCCTGCTGCTGGGCCTGCTGGTGGCTGTGGCCACCCTGGTGGGCATGGAGGAGCTGTCCGACAGCCCGCCGCGCTCCGTCTGGGTGCCCCTGGGCGTGCTGCTTGGCCTGGGCATGCTGTTCGCCGTGCTCACGCTCCAGTGGCAGCGGCTCTTCACCACGCTGTCCACGGCGGTGTTTGGTGCCGCGGTCATCACTGTGGCGCTGGATTACTTCGTGGAGCTCTTCGCCCTCGTGCTCTACATGTACGAGCGGCTGAAAGCGGCGCCTGGAAAGCCCGTGTGCTGGCTGACGTGGGTGGTGCTCGGGGTGTGGCCTGCCCTCACCCTGCTGGGCGTCATGGTCCAGTGGAAGGTGACCGCTGAGGGATACTCCCACACGAAGGGTGAGGATGGTGCACGTCTCTGAAACTGTTAGTGTGACTTTGACCCCGTGTGCAGCTCTTTTTTTAAAGCAAATATATGTGTGTTCACGTCATGATAGGAAAACAAGATAACATGTAATTTGACTTAACGGTTGTTGGATGACGGCACAATAATCAGTTCTTTGGTTTGTTCTAATGGCAGCTTGCCTGAGGCTGAGTAGAGGAGTGTGTGATGGGGTTTGAAGCGAATAGAAGTGAAGACAATCTGTTGGTTTCCTCTTCAACGTTGTCACTCGGCTGCTGACAGATATTTACGTGACAACAATGAGGTTTCTTTCTTTTGTCAACAGAAGTTACATATGTCACATTTAAGATGGTAAATAAGGGAAATGGAAAGGAAATTTAAAACAGGAATGGCTCATGAGTTGAGAGCTGATGTAGCTCGATAACTTAACGAAGGATATTAGTAGAAATGTTTCTGTGATGAGGGAATGCTAACGTGCCGCTAGCTGACTTTAGCCCTGCGCTCCACAGTGATCATCAGCCGGCAGCAGAGGAGGATGCAGGTGATGCGGATTCGTCAGCGAGACGACCGCTACCGCAAGAAGAAGAAGAAGCAGCAGCACGGCTCCACCTCCTCGCACCATCACAACCAGGCCAAGCAGCTTCACACTGAGCCCGCCTACCGCCGCAAACCCAACCCCATCCGCCGCTACGACACGGACGTGCTCTCGCCGGTGAGGAGCCGTTTTTCTGCTCCTGTTTTCTTCACACATCTTCTTTCCAGCTTCCCACCATTTGACATTCTGCCGCTTGTTCTGTAAACATTTGTCTGCCGGCGACGCCTACAGATCAGTGGAGCGGACTTGAAATGACACAAAGTCTTGCGATGTTAATAACTGATTTCCTGTTTTTTATGAGTCAGTGTATCTATTAATGACGACTGACGTCTTTCTCTCTCGTCGTTCTCCGTCCAGAGCTACATCCAGAGCTTCAGAGAAAGGCAGGTGCAGGCGCAGCCCTTCCCGAGCCGGCTGGTGGGCCGACCCCACACCGTGGTGGATGTGGGCTACGACTGCGGCTCCACGACGCCCCTCACCGGAGCTGCTGGACCTTCACTAAGGGTCTGACCGCTCCCTCACCTCCCAGTGAACACACCCCTGAACCAGGGAGACACGTGACTCTACAATCACTACCCCACCTGGGTGTAATCACACCTGTGCTAGAACAAACCACTGCATCTTTCAATGCAATGATTCTGGGTTCAAACATCATCTGGGTTCAAGAGGATGAAAATACGTCGAGGGCTGGATTTACCCAAAATGCAAAATATGTTTAACCCTTTACAAAGTCAATTCTGAATCATGAAGCTCCAGCTGGAGCCGTCAGTGTGGTGCCGAGGTTTGGTGGACCTCTTTTCACAGTCTTCAGTTCCACGCACTGCATGCAAGCACTTACACCAACACCAACCGCAGCTACAATCGTTAAGGGTGGACGTGGGAACCTGAAGCAGCCTGCCGTACATCATCTCAACTCAAACCGATCAGGGATCGCAGATTCAGTGCAAACCCGCCTCAGGTTCAAACACAGGCATTGTATAAAAAAATCAAAATACAACTCCGCCCACATTCAGCGAGCCGCTGTTGTCGTTTTTCAACTGATGCTGCAGAAGTAACTTCCTCAGCCTGTCGGCCTCTTACAGTCCAACAAAGATCATTTTTAAAGGGAAGTACGGGCCCTTAAATGCAAACCGGGATCTTTTATTTGCTTTCTGTGCCATCCGGACTACAAGAACCGTCCTTGAAAAGGACAGAGACGTCTTTAATGTCGTTTTTAAACGGGGAAACCCTTCGTCACCCTTGGTGCTGGACGATACACTTCTACAAGCGTCAAACTGCTCTCCGATTGGCCGGGGAATCTGTTGTTAACGGGTGCCTTGCCTCTCCACGGACTGAACCACTCAGCAGCAGGAGGGGGGTTACTGGCAGATCTCCCATCGATGGCTTGTTTCTGAATTAAATGTGATCACAGAAGGATTTTTCAAGGAGGGTAGCCATGAAGCTACGATAAGCAGGGTAAAATATATAAATATATATGGAGTGGAGTTGGCTGGTTGTCTTCACAGATGCCTGGATATATGAGGACGATGTGCTTTTAGCGTGACAGCAAGAGAGCCACATTCACACTGGCACCTCGTCTGAGACCTGAATGATC
The DNA here is from genome assembly GCA_903131615.1 of Diplodus sargus. Taxonomy (NCBI): domain Eukaryota; kingdom Metazoa; phylum Chordata; class Actinopteri; order Spariformes; family Sparidae; genus Diplodus; species Diplodus sargus. The sequence continues at coordinate 173,951 of CAEMYA010000617.1, forward strand.
GTACTGACCTGAACTGAACCCCAACATCAAACTGTTCGCTGTCCAAGAGATTATTTACACTCATTGGTAAATTAGTAATTTGTTCCATAAGAAAAGCTGAAAGTGAGTTTCACTCGTCTGACTGTAAAACACCCTCTTTTAGTTTCGTGCTGTAAAACAATCCAGCAGATTTTCTCCTGAATTCAGTCGTGTAAAGTGTAAAGTCAGACTGAAAGTGAATTAAAATCAGTCCATACTATAACTCTTAGAGTTTCTTGTGATTTGCATTGGTCAAAATGATGATTACCAAAAAACAGAAAGGGAAGTTTTGAAACACTCAACGAGAGCTTTGAAGCTCCGACACGCTTTCCACAAAATGTGTCCAAAATCATTTCTGTCGTAGTTTAAAAAGATTGAAAACTATGTACAATAACTGCTGTTGTTACAGTTTATATTCCCTCAGACTCAAAGTTTAGTTAATCTTTGAAAATGATCAGTATTTTCCTCCGGATTCTTTCCTCCACTCGTCCCGTTTCATGCTTAATCTTCTGAGGAGTTTAAAAGAGTTAAACGTCTCTGGAACTGTCAGATTAAACCAGATGTATTATTATTTGATATTAAAAATGTGACCTTGACAGACGAGGCCCGGCTGAGGTGCCAGTGTGAAGGCGGCGAACAGAGAATGAACGAGTGGACTCGTGGCCATACCAACTTGTACTTAGACCAACAACTCCTTCCATCATGTGCTTTGATTTTCTTTAATTGGAAGATTTTTCTTTTTTTTGTCACCAGTGAAAATGTGAATATTATCGTCTTTCTGATGGAGGCGAGTGGAGTGGAGGGGTGTTTATGGTACGTTTTTACTCATCTGTGGGAAATGCATGATCTCACCCCTCCGCCTCCGTCCTGATCCGCCCCGCGTGGCTTCTTTTCGGGCCTCCCACCGAAACACCCTCCACCCCTTCATGTGCATCGATGTGAAATTTGTACATAAAACACGGCACTTACTAACTTTATTTGTTATTTCTACCAGTTTCTTTTAAATTGTTTTTCATCTCTTAGGATTCTAATTTTACGTTCTTCTCCAGTGGGATGTATTTATTTGCTGATTTATTTATTTTCTGTAAAGGAGAGTGCAATGTCATCACTGTAGGCCGGTAACGCCATGCTTTTAAAAAATAAAATGAATTATGACTATGATTATTAAAGCATGTGTTCCTACGGGCCTGTATACGATCCATGTGTGCGAGTCGTCTCTTAGCTCAAGGACACACAGACATCAATCAGCTGCAACATGAAATCCACTTTACTTTTATTAGCAAATAATGTTTGAAAGTCACACCAGATTAACAGCCTCCCTCTCTCTCTCTCTTTCTTTACTGTGTTCTCTACCTCTCCCTCCCCCGATCTCTCGCTCCATCTTTTGAATCTCCTCCTCCGTCTTCTCCTTTTCATGTCCTTCCCCTCCTCGTCTCTTTACTGATGAGCACAAACACACATACAGTTCACCTCAATCTCGTTTAGGACAAACCTCTGACCTCGATGAACGCGAATATAATCTGCTGCTTATGGAAGAAACCAGAAGAAGAATCATAACGTGAATCATATTGTTGCATTTTCAGTGTAGATTTGGATCCATCTGCAGATATGTAGTGGTGTAAGATTAGATGCTAAAGCAGGATTTGCTCAGTTGATGTAAAACAGCAGATTTTCTGCAGTGTTTCCCACACGTAGACTTCACAGCGTTGTTGTTTACCACATTTAGATGCTCGTCAAATATCATCCATCATCACAACAACATGCCACAGGATCACTGTCCTTCTGTGGGAAACACTGTTCTGTGACATTTAACTCAAACTGAAGAACAGTTTTCATTCAGCAGGTCGTCTGAACGATTTTACACTTTTGCAACCTCGTTCATACAGAAGAAGATTAAAGGCCAATGTGACAAAAGAAATGTTTTTTTCTAAGAACTCAGTCTTTTACAAGAGTGGCCCTAATCTTCTTCCATACTTTTGGGTCCAAAACATAATCATCTTATTGTTTAAAATCTGTGATCTTCACTCTTCGTTACTATCTGTAATTGTGTACTTTTGTCCTTTTTCACTGTAGTGACCCATCTTAGTCTATATGATAAACACAGAGAAAATAGTTTTTGGAGTCAGTTAAACAGAAATGTAGATGGTTAGATTGAGATGTTTCATCCATAACTTGCTGTATGTGTGAAAAGCAGATAAAAAACCCTCAATAACGTTAAAGATTCACATATGACGGTAACTTCCAAACAAGAACAGTACAGGCCGTAATCTGAGTTTGTAAAGTCTTTTTACTTTGTTTTCTTTGAGCATCGTTTCTTGTTTGTCGTCTTTATCTGTCAGTGAAGAACAGATTGTTTTTCTTCTTCTTATCTTCTGCACATCGTTACATGATGTCCTGCTGGTGCTGCGTCGACTCGCTGACGACCTGGAGGGCAGAAACACACGCAGCGGTCAGGAGACGCTCGCAGATATAAAAATACACCGAACACGAGATCTCTGTCTGAAGGAACGCCTGTTTTATTTGCCCTCGTTCCACCACACACTCATCCAGCGTGTTGACAGTTTGTGCTCACAGCCAATTAAAGATAATTGGATGGTTGTAAATCAGCTCCAGGACCAACTGAAGCGTGTTGGTGCTTCTGTCTTCTTTCACGTCCTGTAAGTTTTATATTATTTATAGTAGACTTCCTGCAGAGCAGCCAGGAGGTGTTGCACTTCAAACATCCTTTATGTCTGGAATTTGTCCTACAGGTTAATTTCTCTTCCCGTCTTCTAATTCTTTAATACTTTGTAGTTAGTTTTTTACTTTTTAGCTGCAGATGTGCCCACAACCAGCTAAATTATCTTATCTTAATCCAGAATTAGGTGTGATTAACTGGAAGTTTTTTAGGAACTTCAATTAACAAACGTTGCTCAGCTACCCAATAAGGTTTTCCTTCATCATGAGCACAGATACTGACACATTTTACCCTGAAAAACAACATTATCTGCAGAAATCTTACATATTATATCTTTGAGATAAGATTTGTGTTCATGGTTTTGTCACCTGCTTTCAGAGAAAAGACTCGCAGGACTCAAACAGACAGAATAACTGAGTAAGAGCCTCTCAGTGGTTTTTGGTTTACTGAAAGCATTTCTTCTTTACAGGAGGAGGATTAAAAGGCATGCCGACCTCAACAAAGTTATCAGGGAAATCTCGGGAGAAACCAGACGAGACGACACAGTGGGAACGACGACAGCGATGACTTGTCTTAACTCGCCTGGGATGTTTGTTTTCCCAGGATGCTGCGGGTGCAGCGTGCCTCCACTCAGGTGGGACAGAATATTTGTTTGGCGCTCGTTGGCTGAACAAGTCGATGCATGTGTGTGTAGGAGTGTGTTTGCGTGGAAGAAATGCCTCATGAATGGAAAAATGTGGTGTCGCTGTGTCCTCACTCTACCTGCAGGTGATTCATAGGTAACGAAGCTAAGAGCTGTTTCTTCACTGTCAGTGCAGAATATCAACTTATCAACTCTAACAGGTCTAAATACTGTTGATTCTGATGATTATCTCCTAAAATTAAGTAAAAAAAACATCATGATGTCGTTCAGCTGTGTCCTCGTTCTATCCTGTAGATTATTTTCAAAGCTGCAAGCTGAATCTGAATTATACCTGGATGAGGGTAAAGACAATGGTACATATAGCTGCTAGGAACTTGGCTATCGTCAAACATCCCTTCAAAATAGAAAACTCTGTGGCGCGCTGGCAGTTCTGCTGGTGTAACGTGTCCCATGTGCAGCAGCTGTGTCCTCGTCGAAGTGGCTGAGGGTCCAAACCCGACCTGTGGCCCCTGGCTGCATCTCAGAGAGGTGTTTCCTGTCACCTCTCTAAGATGTTCTGTCCATTAAAACCATGAAAAGGCCAAAATAATAAGAAGAATAAAAATCACTTGGTAGAGTCTGTGCCACATGTACAGAAGCTGTGTCCTCGCTGCAGCAACCCCGGGTTTGAAACCTTTGCAGCATGTCGTTCAATCTCTATCATCCTGTTTCCTGTCATCTCTATAAGCTGTTCTGTCCAATAAAACCATGAAAAACGATCAGTTGGTAGTTCATAATGTTAGCGAGGACACATTCTCTGTTCAGGGGCGTCACAGGCTGCGTCCTCGCTGCAGCTGCCCTGAGGTCGAATCTGACCTCTGACCCTTTGTGGCTAACTGAAAACTTTTAGAGGTAAAGAGCTGTTTTTTCAGTGTCGGTACAGATTATTGATTCTGGATATTTCAGGCAGAATGAACTAAAAGCGAGCGCTGACCCGCTTTGAAAAGTGATCAATTCTGATGTAAGCCTGTTAGTTTAGATTCAGAGAGTTAAATGAGTCAGTACGTGATAAATGACATTTATAAATCCTTGTTTCTGTCAAGACGATGTTGTTTGTTACTACAGGTGACTGTTTGCTGAGGATGATGTGAGTCCGGCTCCTCTGGGTGAGTTTACCTCTCCATCGCGGGTCTCGATGGTCTTGATGAGGACGGTTTTCTTCGAGTGCATCTCAGAGGCGCGCTGCTGGTGCTCAGGGCTGGTTTCTGTTTAAACAGCCAGGAAACATCATCAGAATGAGAGAAGGTCAAAGTACTGAAGCTTTTCTGTAATATAATAAAGACATTTAATATTTAAATTGATTTCTGAGGTATTAGAAGCAGAAGATGAAACCATGTGCAGCATTTAAACTCCTTTAAACCACAGAATGTCCTCATTAATGAATTATTCAGTCTTTAATCTGCTCATCATTTTAAGGACTGTATGTCCATTTGGTATTTAAATAATGAAGGATCATGAATCAGGTTTAAAAGCGCCATCTGCTGGTGAACTGCATTATGGGTCAGTTCAGGCTCCAGACTGTTGTTTATAGATATGTGCGCTCTCTAGTGGTGTGTTCAGGGAACAGCAGGTGTGTTCAGGGAACAGCAGGTGTGTTCGTACCTCTGAAGCTCAGGGTGGAGTAAGTCTGCACAGGCAGGGTGATCCTGTAAAGACACAAAGGAAGTATTTAGCAATTTACATCATACATTTATGACTAAATCATGATTAATTCACTTTCAGTTGGTGTTTTATATCCTTTATATTTTTATTTAACCTGCCATCAGAACTTTGCTTTGGAACATTTGAGATTTTTCTCATCTGAAAACCAAATTTTCACATCTGAACTGGATATTTTAACATGTGATGGTTATTAAAAAATGTATTCACATTAAATCATGTGTAATTGGCCTATTGGATCAAAATTCTTTGTACAGACAGCACAAAGTAATTTAGGACTGAACATCATTTTTAAAGAAGTACAAATATAAGAATCAGTCTCATCAGCATATTATAAATATCATTCCAGTTTCGTTTGGGTTAAATCTAAATGACGACCTTTTGTCTGATTTGTGTCAGTGACCAGAAATCACTGAATTAATCTGAATCCTCGTTAAATTCCTACTTTTCGAACCCCTCACCTGCTCTCCTCCCCTTCCAGCAGCTTCCTGTAGGTGGCGATCTCCACATCCAGCGCCATCTTGACGTTGAGCAGGTCCTGGTACTCCCTGAGGTGGCGCGCCATCTCGTCCTTCATGTTGGCGATTTCCGCCTCCAGCCGGGCGATGGTGTCCTGGAAGCCGCTGGCCTCCAGTCCGTGACGGTCCTCCATGTCCCTCATCTGCCTCATCAGGGACTCATTCTGGATTCAGAGAGACGGGTCTGTTGTGAAACGGATCGATGAGCACGAGCTTCAAATCTTTACGTGTGTGAGACTTACGGTGCCTTTGAGCGAGTCGATCTCGCAGGTGTAGGACTGGATCTGGTGTCTGAACTCCATGGTCTCCTGCCGGGCCTGCTTCAGGGCCTCGTTGTTCTTACTCACCGCCTGGTTCAGGTCCGACACCTGGAGGGACAAAGGTCAAAGGTCAGGAACTGCAGGTATGAATGTGATTATAATCTAAACTCTGGTCGACCCTCTCTCACCTTTGACTTGTACCAGTCCTCGGCCTCGGAGATGTTCTTGGCGGCGATGCCCTCGTACTGGGCTCTGATGTCCCTGAGCGCCGCCGTCAGGTCCGGCTTGGACATGTCCATCTGGATCTGCACCTGAGTCTCCTGCATCTGTGCCTGCAGCTCACGGATCTCCTGCAGGAGGACGAGGAGGAGGAGGAAGGTCAGGTTAGAGCTGAGGGAACTTCAGGAGGGAGGATTAAATGGACTGGTTCTCTTACAGGATGTGTGCACAAGTCTGTCCATTTTCAGTGTGTCACTTCCAGGCTCATTGGGTTTTAGCTGTTACTGAAGTGCTGACCAAGTCAGAACTTAAGATGCATTTTCACCCAAAGTACCCAGAACTTTTAGACCCAGGAGCTACTTTTTAAGGTTCCTTCAGTCAGATGATGTATGAAAAGTTTTTACAGAATAATAACGTAATTCTTGTCGGTATGTAAGTTGTGTTTACATCCTGAGACTGACAAGACTGGTGACATGAAGCCAATTCTGACTTTTTACAAACATCTTGCGCTGAAAACCTTAATCAAGTAAAAGCAGATAAGTTATCAGATAAATGTAAATAGAATTTGAGATGATGTAGACGTTTAAGATTGAGATGAATGACTTTATATCCTGACGCCTCATATCAGCCTGAAGAGACGCTGCAGCAACCGCTTGGCTTCGGCGTCATGTAGCTTATCAGTCTCAGGATGGACAAGCACACTCACACACACACACACATGCACACACACATCTAAGCTTGCAGGCCGGTGCTGCTCAGACTCGTGGACCTGAGCTGCTGGTACACGGAGTAATTTTAGCCGTACATCTGCTGTGGGAGATTTCAGCGCTGTGCTGAAACACTGCAGACCTGCTGCCAGTATGCAAGCTCTGTGTGTGTTTGTGTGTGAAACTGTGGATTACTACCCGGTCTTCTACACACACACACACACACACACGCACAGATGTAACAACAGATGCCAACAGACACACACAGACACAACAGGGAATTAAAATGAACTCTTTGAGGTTTTTGAATGAATTGAAATGTGCATCACGGATAAACTGATTGTTTTGTTCCCTAAACTTTGTAATTTTTACCCCTTAATTACTTTAAAATAATCATATGTGCCCCAAAATAATCTAAACAAACAAAATGATGTGTGCTGTATGAACAGAGAGACAGAGTCAGAAGAGGAAGAAGAGAGAACCTCCTCGTGGATCTTCTTCAGGAAGGCGATCTCCTCCTGCAGCGTCTCGATGCGTCGCTCCAGGTCCAGACGGGCCAGAGTGGCAGCGTCCACGTCCTGCAACGATCAGTGAATCAGGTTATAAACTGGGGAAAATCAAAAGTAGTCGAACCAAAGTGGAACCTTCAGTTCAAGGATGTGAAAAGCTTTTCTAAAGTCTCATCAAAGATCATTCTTGATACTTTTAACAGAGAAATGGTAAAATATACATTGTTAATGTCATGCAAACATGTATTACTGACAGTAATACATGAGGACTCACCGCTCTGAAAGCAGCCAGATTGTTTTCTGCTTCCTCTTTTTGCAGAATCTCATCATGAAGTCTGCAGGATACAAAGAAACATTAAGGGTATATATATAATATATGTTCAGCAAATTATCAGATGTGTTTTTAACTAAACAGTTCACATGAAAAATACAAAAGACGCAGCCTCAGTGTCATCAGGAGTTTCACCATTTAAAGTTAAACATTTGTCAGAAAATGATTTTGCCTGTAAAAAATCAGAAAACCAAAAGGATAAAAGTGAGCGACACATTAACGGCTGTAATAAAAGCTCTCATGTAACTCCAGATGTTATTGTAATCCTCTCCTGCAGTGAGCAGATGCTCTTTTTATTTGTTGAGCCTGAATACCAAAAAATCCTGACGGGGAGTAAAGGAGATAAAAGCTCCATTTATGTTTTATTCTAATAAAAAACTCTTGTAAAGGAATCTTCCAGTTATGGTTTGATATTTAAACTGTCGTCTCTCTGAATCTGACACTCGACATGTAAACCTCCGAGCCAGAAGAGAAAGAACAGGTCATCAGAGATGCCGCAGATATGTGGGAGCTCGTTCCTCTCCTTTTATAGAAGACCACAGCGTAAACATGATGTGTGTGTGTGTGTGTGTGTGTGTGTGTGTGTGATCAGCTCTGACTTTGGTCAGAACGAAACAGCAACAAACACAAACGTCATCCATTGTTTTTATAGTCCAACATCCCAGAGATTAGATAGAGATCAACAACAGAGACGACTCTGACTTTGACTTTGTGTTGTTTGGACTTTTGGGATTCAGCGTCTTGCTCATGGGCACTTCAACAGGACGACTGGTAGTAAAAGTGAAGCTGAAACTGGGAGCTACTGAGTTCAATATTCAAGCAGTATCAGAAAAAGTATTCAGATAATTTGATTGAGTATCACTGCTGGAATTTATAGGCTAAGTACCCAATTCCTAAAATGCAGAATTAATGTACCCAAACGTCGTACGTGAGTAAAAAAAATATTACGCTCGTAAAGTGAACGCCATCAATACAAATAACACTTGAGTAAGTAAGTTTAAAGTATCTGAAACAGGGGCAAAAACGTATTGTTTGTGCTGAGAAAATAGTCAAAAACAAATGCTGAAAGAGCAAAACACATGAATAATAAAAGAACAGAGTGGGTCACTTAGCTACACGATCACCTATTGGCTGTTATCAGCTCTTTTGGGGCATATACGCTACTATCTGCTCAAATTAGCTGTCAGTCAAACAGCTGTCATCTCAGGACTGACAGAAATACTAGTTTTAATGTTTATTACAACCTCCCTAACTGGTATTTTCTTGTCCGGCTGAGGGAGTGAAGCAGCTGTCAGTGACACCTGGAGGTGTCTCGTTATGTAACCGTCCAACACCTCCGTGTTTCTGTGGCCGACCTTTCTCAGTCTTGAGTTTATATGTCGAGTACTCTGAATGATCCTCCACCAGTCCGTCTGCATCCTTTCAAATACTCTTCCTCCGTCCTAAAACACAGTCTATAAGAGGCATGTAGGCGAGTTGAACCTCGACTTGTTTAAATATAATTCTTGTCCCACTGTATAAACAATGAGTCATCATCCACCGTCCTCCTGTGATGTGGAGATTATTTTGAGAATTTATTTATGATAAGCTGAGACACAAACTCAGAATAAAGACAGAGAACAGTAAAACTCCCAAAAACTGGTCCTGCAGTGTGGTCCACTGGTCCACTTATGGAAGAAGGTGGCTCTTCATAAATGCTTTTTTTTTTAGAATACACTTTAAAATACACTCAATATTTTCAAAATTCTTAATCCAATTTTTTATGCATCATCTGTTTTAGTAGATAAACAAAAGGGACAAAAAGCAAATGTTTCATAAAGAGAGTCATCCAGTATGTGGCTTGATTTTCATAATGTAGATTGTTTTCCTGGTATCAGTGTTGTAAAAAGTACCAAAAAGTCAAGAGATGGTGTGAAAATAAAACTTTGGTAAGAATAAAAGATGGCAATATGGATAGTACTTCAGTAAAAGTCTTAAAGTATCTGAAACTGCTGCATTGACAGACAATTCACAAATATAAAGTCATTTTCTCCTCAAACTCTTTACTTCTTGTGTTGTAGCCATCACAAAGTGGTCTTTAAAGAACAAGCCCACTCGTCAGGGAGTAAAGCTGCTTCCTGTAACCACAACAAACAGCTGATAATGAGACTCACTCGTCTGTGTGTCGTCACAGATCTTCATCCACACGTTCCTACAATCATTCCTTGATTTTTTAATAACTTGTACAATCTTTTAAAGTAACTTTTTTTTTTCATATTTATAATTTTTCTCCCTCTGACTTCCACAAACTTTTCTGTCTTTCCTGTTTTTCTACATTTCCGTCACACTTCTTCTTAAAGAAACACACACACACACACGCCGTCTGGCCCCTCCCACCTGAGTTTCAGCTTTTCCACGTCGTCAACCAGGTTGTCCCGCTCCACCTCAATGCGCGACCTCTGATTGGTCAAGATCTCCACCTGCCTCCTCAGCTCGCTCATCTCCTCCTCGTACAGGTCGGCGATGCGTGTTGGCTCGCGGCCTCGCAGACGCTCCACCTCCACTGACAGCGCCTGGTTCTGTGTCTCCAAGAAGCGTACCTTCTCAATGTAGCTGGCGAAGCGGTCGTTCAGGTGCTGCAGCTCCACCTTCTCGTTGGTCCGTGTGGTCAGGAACTCCTGGTTGAGGGCGTCGGCCAGGCTGAAATCCAATGTCTCCCCCATGCCGGCGTAGGAGCGCCCCATGGAGGCGCGGGAGGCCGACAGGGGCTTTCCATAGTAGCCTGAGGAGGAGACGCGGTAGGTCGGCGTACTGCTGGTCCGGGTCACCTCGTAGACTCTGGAGGAGACGTGGCCTCCACCACCGCCGCCCCTGTGGCCCAGCAGGGAGCGGTTCAGGGAGGGCGAGGCGTAGGTGCCTTGGCCGAAGGCGCGCCGGTAGGAGGAGGCGGTTTGGGCGGAGGAGCTGTAGGAGGCCATGTTGGAGGACGAGGAGAGCCTGGAGAGGGCTGCAGCAGAGGGGAGCACTGAGGGAGGACTTACTGCCCCGGGCTATTTGTAGTTACCCCTCCCTCGCCTCTTTTCACCCCCTCCTCTAACTGCCCTCCCTGTCTCATTCTTCTTCTGTTCATCCTTATTTCTTTCTTTCTTTTCCTATTTTTCTGTTACTGTTTCTCCCACTTCCTCTTTTCTCCCCCATCAACTCCCTCATTCTCTCCTCTTCTTTCCCTCCTTGCCTCCTCTCATCTCCCCTCACCTTCTCCATCCATCATCATTTTCCATCTTTATACCTTCAAAATCATCCCAACGATTTGTGATGCTGATGCTTTGTACACAAACTGATAGAAGCAGCTGAAACATGACTCAGTACATCACAGATTCATGTCTCTGAACATTTGGATTTTAACGATTCAGGTCCAACACAACACCCAACACAAACGTTGGATAATGCTGGAAGAAAAAGCACAACTTTATCAGGCAAAATAACCAGAATTACAAAAACTTAAGTAGATACATTTCCAGCAAATTTCTTGGCAACTAAAACAGGTATTTTACGCCAAACCATGATGTTTTCTTACCCTAACCAAATGGTGTGTGTGCCTAAACCTAACCAGAGCCTAAATACAGTGTTGTGACAAGGGAGACATATAAAATTCAGCCTAAAACATAAAGAAAAGTTCAGTTCAAACTTCTCTGTGTTTCTGCAGAAATGAACTCAGCTCACATTATTGTGGTGAGTGGGTTGGTGCTTGTGGGGGAGTATTGCTGCAGGAAGGCTGTTGAAAAGGCGTTTTCCTGAGTTTGAAGGCTTTTCAGACACCAAAACACTGCACAGAAACAGAAATGTGTGCGTGCATGTTCGATTTGACTGGTGTTGCAGCTTTTCCTGAACTGGAAACTGAGCTAATACAGCATCTCATTGAAGTAAATGAGTGGAGCTGAGTTTTGGTCAGGGTGGATGAACTGATCGTTCTGTTTCCTGTCATGATCACAACCTTTCTGCGACGTTAATCAATTCATTTTTGTCCCTAAATCCTTCTCCGCATCTGTGATCTCACGACATAACGATGTGAGGACGCAATGACGGACGGTGGCTTTCAGACCTCGCCATCGTCCTCACATGGCGAGGCGGCGCAGGTTGTTAATGACGGCAGGCGTGGAGGAAGAGCTCCGACCAACCTGCCTTTAAAAGGAAAACTATCCCATCCCGACAGACGCAGTGTTCAGCGTGAGGCTGCAGGAAGGAGAAAGCCCACATTCCCAAACAATATGTGCTGTTAATGATGATATCATTAGAGTGTGTGACACTGGAGTGGATTTACAAGGAGGTTTCCACTGCCAGCAGACTCACTGGAGTCCTGCTGAATTCTGTTTAAAGGGAAAAGATCACTTAAAATCAATTGATGACGGTTGTCAGGAATATAATTAACCTTGTTTCTTTCTTTTTCTTCAGATGAGCTGTAACAATATCTCTGATAAACAACACTTAACACCAGGAAATATTCAGGCATCTTGCAAAAAAATGCATTTGTGCTGCCTAAAAATAACCCAAAACTCATTATAGTTATTTATTTTCTGATTTACACTAACTTTGTGCTGATAGAAGAGTCAAAAACAAGTGCTGAGGTGGAGAAGCAGCCTATAATTTTGCATAATTTCCAAGTTAAGGGCTTTAAAAACTGATATAAACTACATATGACTGGAACTGGAATCCCATTGGCTACATGATGCATCAGTCATCTGGAGGTTGGTGTGTAAGTGGCTCAAGACAGAAGAGGAAGAAGACAGAATGAGTCTTCTGGCTACGTGATCGCTCACTGGCTGTTGTAGGCTCTATGGCGGGCATAGAAGCTGCTCGTCCCAGTTTAAAAAAACGTCTCAAACTAAATGTGATGTGTAACTTTACTCTCCTGTTTCTGCCTCGAGAGTCACAAAAAGGTTTAAATGTCTTTAATCCTGCGGCTCTTAAGGATTAACAGACCTTTTCTACCTTGATTAATTAAGGCTGCAGCTCAGTTCCAGCTCGGTGCTGTGACTTACTCACACTAAGTGCTGCTGAGTAGATTTTAATGAGCCATCGTTGATTTTATCAGAAACACCTGCGGCACATGTCAAATATCAACCGTGAGAAGCAGGGATGGATGACTGAACAGGTATCCGGGCCGTAACATCTATTTAAAGAGACAGTTCACCCCAAAAGCTGCGTGACATCGAGACAATGTCGCTCCAAAACTCTGCAACTCCATCCACAAATATCTGGATGGAAAAAAAGAGGAAGAGGAAGATATGTGCTTTTTTGTTTTTTATCTTTCCGTCACTGTGATAAAGAGGTTCTTGCGCAAGTAAATGGTCTTCAAAGTTAAAAAGGTCAAAGAAGCTCCTCTCTCCCACAGAAAACACTGCATCTGAACGCATCGTCAGTAGTCCTGCCTTTAATTCTGTGACTTTGTGACATCACACTACATCACTGAGTCACACATTTGCAGAAATTTTGCTAGTCTGACGCGTAACGGTTGATTCAGCACAGCTGCTCTGTTGTTGATAGCGGTGCCGGCTCAGGCGTGTGTGAGCTGACCAATCAGAGCCGACTGGGTGTTCAGGAGGCGGGGCCTTGAAGAGACAGAGCGTATCAGCATTAAAGCATTTAAACCTGCCATAAATAAAATGATGAACCTGAAAGATGAGCAGAATGTTTCTAGTTTAAAGCTTCTTGAAAAATGTCATCACAAACACTGTTTCCTCTACACAACCTCATGATCTGATGATCTGGACACTTTATTATCTTTAATTTCACACATTTTGACTTTAGTTTCATGCATAAAACAGGACGTGTTGTCTGTAGGACAGGTTCTGGTTCCCAGTCAGTCAGACCACTGAACCATTAAGACACTGTTTTCTCCCAGTATGTCCAACACTGCAGCCTGTTGCTCTCACGCCTATTAATAGAGAATGATGCTAACGAGTGTGTGTGTGTGTGTGTGTGTGTGTGTGTGTGTGTGTGTGTGTGTGTGTGTGTGTGTGTGTCGCCCTGGGCTTCCTCAGCAGCAGGACAGACGTTGGGAGCTGACAGCTGATATAAACATCTCTTCATCGTCTTGCGGCTCTCCTCCTCCTCCTCAGTCCCCCCTCCTCCCTCGTGGTTCAGGACTATATAAGGCCGGTTCCTGTGGTGATGAATGTCTTCATGGGAAACGGAGGGTAAATTTACATGAGTGAGTCAGAAGGAGATAAAGAAGAGGAGGTCTCTGGATTCAAACAATACGGTAAAATCAGGGAGAGAGAGTTCGATTCAAAATTAAAACCATCGTCCAGCCTCGATGTTTCACTTCAACACATGATGGAGAACTGTGCAGTATGAACATAAAGATGACGGCCTGAAAACATTCAATAAATGCACCTTGACTACTGAATATTTCGCTGTTGATCACACAAACTCCCCAATAAACAAATTTATGTGCAAGGAATTGTGGGATATCAAGGACAGCAGCTGCGTTCACCTTTAACATGTGACACTTTCTGTGGCAGTGACCTAAGAATCAAGTCATTGTCTTTGATTTCATAATGTGACTTTCTATCTAATAATTTAGCTTTTTTTATCATAATTTTTAATTTTTATTTCATATCTGTGACTTTCTATCTCATAAATTTGACTTTTCCATCATCATTTTGACTTTTTATCTCATACTTTAGACATTTTATCTCGAAATTTAGAATTTTTTTATTGTAATCTTGACTTTTAAATCATAATACTGACATTTATTTTAATATTCATGACTTTTTAACTTATAATTTTGATTATTTATTTAATATTCTTGACTTTCTAACTCATAGTTGTGACTCTTTACCTCATAATTTTCTGAAACTGGCAGAACTGTGCTTCCCTACATTTACAGTGGCTGCCACCATATAAATCTTCCTTCCTTCCTTTCTTTCTTTCTTTCTTTCTTTCTTTCTTTCTTTCTTTCTTTCTTTCTTTCTCTCTCGCCTTATATTCATTTATTTATATCCACTTCTAACATTACTTATCTGTCTAGAACCCCACAAAGTTAACTAGACTTATCAGAACGAATAATAACGTGAATATTCATAATTAAAACAGATTAAGATCATTTAAAAGTGTCTGTGCCCTGTGTGACTGACTGACGGTGGTGCAGTTGCACCGCCTGGCCGCGGGGTGTCGCTGTGGCGCCGTGTGTGTCAGCAGCTCCTGTCAGCTGCTCGCTGTCTTCCTGTCACCTGTGTTCGCTGCTCGGAGTTCAGAGTTTGATCAGAAATTCTGATTAATGCAGGTAAGTGTCATAAAGATGATTAGAGCCGCTGCGGTATGTGGAGGTGCTGCTCCGGCACCGACAGCTGGTTTGAATTTGGGCAGCAGAAGAAGAAGAAGAAGAGCAGCGAAGAAGACCCGTGTTGTGCCGAGCAGGTTAAGCTAGCAAAGGTTAGCTAAGTAGCGATGCGTCCTTTATCGGACACGTCTGGATTTTACGTGATCATGACGTGGTTATGATAAAGTTTGAGGGTAATTTGTCATTTTATGACTTTGCTGCAGCCAGTCGTTAAAAGTTTAGTACACATCTCTGTCTTATCGAGAAGTTGTAAAAGTAAAAAAACTGAAATCTCGCGGTTAGTGTCCGGAGTTTGAACTCTTCGCCGGGTCAGCTAGCTGCTCGCTGTGCTGTCTCATTCTCTGCGGTGAATCTGCGGCTTTGATTCTTTGATTTTGAGTGTTTGTGACTTGTGTGTTCAGTCTGTGATCATGAAGAGCTCCAAGGAGGCCGTGCAGGCTGCAGCCAGGGAGTTCCTGCAGTTCGTCAACAGAGGAGTGTCTCCGTACCACGGTGAGTCCGGAACACTGCGGACTGAACCTTTAATTCACCACATAGTTCCTTTATTCACTGTGATGAGCACAAACACTGACGTTTAAAACAGGGTGAGGTTAAAACATGAGGTCAGATAAACACTGATGCATGAGATATAATATGTGTTTGATTATATTTTGGAATACTTTTCTAAATGTGCTGAAATCTCAGTCAGAAATATATAATATATATAAAATAAATATATAATAAATAAAGATAAAGCAGGTAAACATTAAACAAGCCTCTGAATTTAATTTCTGTGCATTTTTTGTACATTTTTATTAAATTTAAAGTCACTTTATTCCTATAAAACCCACAAACAGTCGAGATTTAACATGTTGAATGTACAAGTTCACTCACGTTAGTGCAGAAATGTTTGATGAGTAAACAGAACAACAGTAATTATTATTATAATAATACAATCATAAATTAAGAGTCTGCAGAATAATAAAACAGGACAGCAGAGTGGTTCATGTTAATATACATACATGTACACACACAAGGTGTAAATATAGTATAAATGAGTATAAAGTGATCAGCATGTACTGATGATTGATTGATTGATTGTGTCAGAAATCTGCATTAAAGTCGTGAGAACATTTAAACTCTTTGAACTTCTGCTGAAATAATCTCACGTCTTCTATAATTTCCACTATCTGAGATGAAGCGCAGAAACAAAGGTTGTGTTTGATAAGACGTAGCGACTCTGCAGTTGTTCGGAGTTTAATTTGAGGACAAAGAAATGTGCGTGTGTCAGCGTTCAGAAGATAATCGCACGACTTTGAGCCGGAGATAAGATAAAGTCTGCAGATGGAGCAGAGATTTCATCACGTCTCCCACCTTTGCACTGTGACCTCCGGCTGCGACTGAAGGAGACAGAAACACTTTGGATGAACCAACGAGTTACATGACTGTTTCTTAAAAGTGGTTAAAGTAGAAACATTGAAAAACAACTCAATGTTTCAGTTTAACAGCCACATAATTAACAATCAGACGATGTTTTCTGCAGTGAAAGTGTTTTAAAGTGGAACAAATACAGATATAAGATGAAACAGTCGGAGGAGTCGACTCCAGATTAAATTCAGTTTCTTGCCTCTTGGAGTCATTTCCAGCTCCCGATGAAGAATCTCTCTGAGTTTTAACAAAGCTAATAACCTCAGCGGTGCACAGAGAGACTCCAGCTTCAGTCTGTCTCTGGTTTTTTGTCTGTAGTGGTTGAAGAATGCCGGCGGCGTCTGCTGGAGGCCGGCTTCATCGAGCTGAAGGAGACGGAGCAGTGGGACATCAAGCCGTCCAGCAAGGTCGGTCTGGTTCCCTCGATGACTGAAGGATTTCAAAATAAAACATATATCACCTCCTTTTCTAAAGCTGTAAAACATAAAGAATCATAACTTTAAGTGAATATTTGCAGGTTCTTGTTGGATGATCTTGAACGTTTACATCCGTCTTCTCTCTGCAGTACTTTGTGACCAGGAACTTCTCCAGCCTCATCGCCTTCGCTGTCGGCGGACTCTACCTGCCAGGAAACGGCTTCTCCATGATCGGAGCGCACACAGACAGCCCCTGCCTGAGGGTGAGAGCCCGCCCCCTCCCACCTGTCCATCACAGTCAGCCTCTTCACGTTTCTTTACATCCTGAGACAGCAGACGGAGTCCGTCAGTCTGTCTGCGTGTCGCTGTAGATCACCTGTGAGAGGACGTGTGTGTGTTTCAGGTGAAGCCGAGGTCGAAGAGGACGAAGCAGGGCTGCCTGCAGGTCGGCGTGGAGTGTTACGGCGGCGGCATCTGGAACACCTGGTTCGACCGTGACCTGACCATCGCAGGCCGCGTCATGGTCAAGGTACCAGGAGGACCGCTGGAGTCCGGATTATTCACCTACAGATCTAACAGCTAATGTAACATCCTGTCCTTGATATTTCCTCCGTCCTCCTCCTGTGTCCGCAGAGCGACAGCCGGCTGGTTCACCGGCTGGTCCACGTGCCCCGGCCTCTGCTCAGGATCCCTCACCTGGCCATCCACCTGCAGAGAGACATCAACGACTCCTTCGGCCCCAACAAGGAGAACCACCTGTGAGCGACGCCACACCTCAAACTAAATCAGATCCAGATGTCGAGTTCAGAGTCACAAAATGTGTTTATTTTGTTCATAAATACAAACTCTTTGTGTGTTTGTGTGTCAGCGTGCCGATCATCGCCACCGCCGTCCAGGAGGAGCTGGAGACGGGCTCTGCGTCCTCCGGAGACGCCAGCTGTGCCACCAGCACGGTAAAACTCACACACCTGATGATCTGACGCCTCAGTTATGTTTCATATCAGCTTCAGTTATAAACAACAAGAAAAGTTTTCAAATCGAGAGATTTCAGAATAAAAGCGGTTGTGTTTTCCCTCCTCAGGCGGAGAAGCACCACCCGGCGCTGGTGAAGGTTCTGTGTTCAGAGCTCGGCGTCGAGCCTGAAGCTCTGCTGGACTTTGAGCTGTGTCTGACCGACACTCAGCCCGCGGTGAGTCCGAACAGCAACCGCTGACTTCCTGTCACAGCAGCCGAGTGTCGGATCATGAATCATGAATGCAAAGCCCGTTCTACTGCTCGATACGTTTCGTCTGTCCTCCGGTAGATTAACAACACGTGTCGTTGGTCTTCTGTCCTCTGCAGGCGCTGGGTGGAGTGTACGAGGAGTTCATCTACTCTCCTCGCCTGGATAACCTCCACAGCTGCTACTGCGCCCTGCAGGTCAGCTTCACCCTCACTGTCAGAGCAGCGACAGCCTGATTCCTCCGACACGACTCAGTTTCTTCTTCTGGGTCTTTCTCTGTTGTCTTGTTTTGACCTTTGTCCTGTGTTTCATGAATGTTTGAGGATGTCCGTCGTCTTCTCTGCTGACTGAAAGTGAAAAATAATGTCCAGTTAGTTGAAAGTCTCTCTTCCTGTCTCACTGCGTCTCTCTGTCGTCTCTCTTCCTGTCTCACTGCGTCCCTCTTCCTGTCTCACTGTCGTCTCTCTTCCTGTCTCACTGTCGTCTCTCTTCCTGTCTCACTGTTGTCTCTCTTCCTGTCTCACTGCGTCTCTCTTC
>CAEMYA010000617.1:195998-210255 GCA_903131615.1 Diplodus sargus
CTGATCCAAGTCCAGCAGCTGATGTTCTGACAGGAGACGTGACGTCAGTGAGAGACGTCATAGCCTCTACAGACAAAACCCACCTGAACACACCTGAGACTTTCATATTTTATAATAACACAACAGATTACTAGAACAATTTCTGCCTCTTGGTTAAATCAACTTGTCAGTATTTGTTTTTAATCAGTTATTTAACACTCCAAGCTCCACAGAAAGTCTCCACAGTCATGTACAGACGGACAGTGACTGTTTTTATACCCTTTAAAATGTCAGAATGTTTATGTAGAAATGACATAAAGTAAATATCATAAAACATATAATGAGAGATCGTCCTCGGAGTCACTGGTGTTACTGTCTGAAAAAAGTATTTTATTTTGAAATAAAACTCAGACTGATGACATCACTGTCCCTCCTGCAGATCAGTGAAGACAGGTCCTGGATCAGTCCACTGTCTCTTTTCTGTCAGAAGACATTTTCACATTTGTCTCCAGATTTCACGTCACTGCTGTGAGCGACTTTATTAGTAGAGAACAGTAAAAAACAGAATACAGATGATTTAATGACATGATTTAGTTTTGGTTTGATGTCCTGCAGCAGCCAGTTAGTGAAATATGTATTAATAGAGTCAGTGAGTTGTGGAATAATGTGCTCTGAGTTTAAATGTTAGAAGAGGAAGTCGACTTTCACACATTTTGTCCTTCAAGAGTGTTTCTGACCCAAAGGCTGATTTCAGTTGATGTGCAGATGAATGATTTGTGTTTCCTCTCCAGATGAAAGTGTGTGTGAGATGAGCAGCATGAATCAGTGTGAGGACAGAGAGGAGGGAGGCCCTCCCTCTAAAACCACTGGACCTGGACCTGGACCTGAACCAGGACGTGGACCTGAACCTGAACCTGGACCTGGACCTGAGCCCAGCTGTGTGTCCTTCAAGAGTGACCAGTCAAAGGAATTTTTTATTGGTTTCAAGCAAGCACACTGGTCAGACAGACAGTAAGTTGTTGTCCTGTTGCTCTCTGTTAATGTTCCTCCTCATTAAATCCAGTCTGACCAGTTGTCCTGATGGTCTTCATGTTCTCAGAGTGATGATGGAGGTCAGAGCAGGATTAGTATTAAAGGACAGGTTCACATTTCTTCATGTCCGTCCCTCAACAACTCTGACAGGACAGAGTTCCTCCTGTGGACAAACAGCAGTGACTCACCTCCTGCTGAACTCTGACCTGCTGCTGAGGAGAGGAAGGGCTGTGTGTTATATCTGATGTTACAAGGGCACGATCCATCCGGACCTCATGGGACCGGTACCGAAACCCATATGAAGAGTAAAAAACTCTGATAACTGATATATCGGCCGATTAGATATGAATTATATAAAAACAAATAACTTATTTTCTGATCTCTTAAATATAGTTCAAACACTTGAGACACAGATTTGAACTGAAGGCAGAACATTTTACTGTTTTACAATATTTATTAAATATGCAACAAATAATAAAGTGTTACAAACATGTCTAAAGTGACGTGGAGCACTTTGAAACTCAGACGTTCAGTATTTCAAGTATTTCACGTCTACATAGCTTATATTTACAAATGATGAATTAATGATTATCTTTATATTTAGGCCGTTGTGTTGTTAATCACACAAAAGCAAAACACAAAAAAGTCAATAAATGACTTTCAGGTCACAAATCAGACAAACTAAATATCAAAATCAAGTTTTTAGGAAAACAAACCAGTGATTTAGTTTTTTGGTGTCAGATTAAAATTTATTGCAGAAATAATATAAACAAAAAGACATAATGAATATTTTTTTCATTCTCCAGTGTTGGAATCTCAATTGAAAACAAGTTTATTGAGACTCTTCACCAGTTTGCACTGGACAGTTAGCATCCAGCTAGCTTGTGTTAGCTGTGTGTTGCTGTCCACAGTATTAAACGGGTCAATAAGAGCTGGAGGGACTAAACCAGACAAGCTGCTGAACCAACCCAGTAAACTGACTGACTGTTGATTCACAGTGGGATCAGCAGTACGACCAACACTGTGATGTCAGAGGAAACCATCTGATTCAATGATGTCATCAACACTTTAACTCAAAGGACCTTCAGCTTGTGTTTGTCTCTGAGTGGACAGACACAATGTGACTGATTCTTCATGATTCCTCCACAGAGTGGACCAGGAGAGCTCAGAGGTTCCCAGAGGTCCGTCTGTCCAGCAGCATCAGACACACCTGGACTCAATATTTATGGTCTGTACATGAACAACAACCACTTTTACATCCAGTCTGTTCACAATAATCTCCATGCTGCACTTTACAGACCAGTGGTGAATCTGTCCAACATGGATCTGATGTTTGGCTCCATGATGTTAAATGTTGTCATTCACATAATATTCTGTTTCAGCTGCTGGAGGAGAACATTGTCACTTTTGTGAAGAACGAATTGAAGAAGATCCAGAAGGTTCTTAGTGCAGATTACCCAGAATGCTACCCAGAGAGTCAGAGGGAGGATAAGGAGGTGTTGGACGGTGAGGATGAAGAGCAGAGGAGGAGCAGCAGAGAGGCTTTTCTGAAGATCACACTTCATTTCCTGAGGAGAATGAAGCAGGAGGAGCTGGCTGACTGTCTGCAGAGCAGTAAGAGGATTTCTCTAAAGATTTAACATGATGGATCAATGAGACATTTACTGAAGTCTGATGATGATAAATCTGTTTATATATACAGTCTTTAGGTGAAGGAAATTGTGTTATTGTTTTTATAAGTAACTTCATGTGCTTGTTTGTTGTGTGTTTATTTAGAAAGTCATTCTGCAGTTTGTCAGCGTAAACTTAAATCCAACCTTCAGAAGAAGTTCCAGTGTGTGTTTGAGGGGATCGCTAAAGCAGGAAACCCAACCCTTCTGAATCAGATCTACACAGAGCTCTACATCACAGAGGGAGGGACTGCAGAGGTCAATGATGAACATGAGGTCAGACAGATTGAAACAGCATCCAGGAAACCACACAGACCAGAAACAACAGTCAGACAAGAAGACTTCTTTAAAGCCTCACCTGGAAGAGACGAACCAATCAGAACAGTGATGACAAAGGGAGTGGCTGGCATTGGGAAAACAGTCTTAACACAGAAGTTCACTCTGGACTGGGCTGAAGACAAAGCCAACCAGGACATACAGTTCATATTTCCATTCACTTTCAGAGAGCTGAATGTGCTGAAAGAGAAAAAGTTCAGCTTGGTGGAACTTGTTCATCACTTCTTCACTGAAACCAAAGAAATCTGCAGCTTTGAAGAGTTCCAGGTTGTGTTCATCTTTGACGGTCTGGATGAATGTCGACTTCCTCTGGACTTCCACAACACTGAGATCCTGACTGATGTTAGAGAGTCCACCTCAGTGAATGTG
Organism: Diplodus sargus; assembly: GCA_903131615.1. Taxonomy (NCBI): domain Eukaryota; kingdom Metazoa; phylum Chordata; class Actinopteri; order Spariformes; family Sparidae; genus Diplodus; species Diplodus sargus. Next base: position 199,385 of record CAEMYA010000617.1, read on the forward strand.
TTGCTGACAAACCTCATCAGGGGAAACCTGCTTCCCTCTGCTCGCCTCTGGATAACCACACGACCTGCAGCAGCCAATCAGATCCCTCCTGAGTGTGTTGACATGGCGACAGAGGTCAGAGGGTTCACTGACCCACAGAAGGAGGAGTACTTAAGGAAGAGGTTCAGAAATGAGAAGCAGGCCAGCAGAATCATCTCCCACATCAAGACATCACGAAGCCTCCACATCATGTGCCACATCCCAGTCTTCTGTTGGATCACTGCTACAGTTCTGGAGGATGTGTTGAAGACCAGAAAGGGAGGAGAGCTGCCTATGACCCTGACTGAGATGTACATCCACTTCCTGGTGGTTCATGCCAAAGTGAAGAAGGTCAAGTATGATGGAGGAGCTGAGACAGATCCACACTGGACTCCAGAGAGCAAGAAGATGATCGAGCATCTGGGAAAATTGGCTTTTGATCAGCTGCAGAAAGGAAACCTGATCTTCTATGAATCAGACCTGACAGAGTGTGGCATCGATATCAGAGCAGCCTCAGTGTACTCAGGAGTGTTCACACAGATCTTTAAAGAGGAGAGAGGACTGTACCAGGACAAGGTCTTCTGCTTCGTCCATCTGAGTGTTCAGGAGTTTCTGGCTGCTCTTCATGTCCATCTGACATTTATCAACTTTGGAGTCAATCTACTGGTAGAAGAACAAACAGCAGACCGTCAATCTGCAGTGACACATTTCTACCAGAGTGCTGTTGACCAGGCCTTGCTGAGTCCAAATGGACACCTGGACTTGTTCCTCCGCTTCTTCCTCGGTCTTTCATTGCAGACCAGTCAGACTCTCCTCCAGGGTCTGCAGACACAGACGGGAAGTATTACACAGACAAATCAGGAAACAGTCGATTACATCAAGAAGAAGTTTGAAGAGACTCTGTCTGCAGAGAGAAGCATCAATCTGTTCCACTGTCTGAATGAACTGAACGATCGTTCTCTTGTGGAGGAGATCCAACAGTCCCTGAGTTCAGGACGTCTCTCCACAGATAAACTGTCTCCTGCTCAGTGGTCAGCTCTGGTCTTCATCTTACTGTCATCAGAAAAAGATCTGGACTTGTTTGACCTGAAGAAATACTCTGCTTCAGAGGAGGCTCTACTGAGGCTGCTGCCAGTGGTCAAAGCCTCCAAGAAGGCTCTGTAAGTATGGAGGAGTTTTTTCAGAAGGCAGTAAATGTTGGTTGTTGCACAAATAAAAGTAATTTTCTTTATTATTCTTTGTCCAGACTGAGTGGCTGTAACCTCTCAGAGAGAAGCTGTGAAGCTCTGTCCTCAGTTCTCAGCTCCCAGTCCTCTAGTCTGAGAGAGCTGGACCTGAGTAACAACAACCTGCAGGATTCAGGAGTGAAGCGACTTTCTGCTGAACTGAAGAGTCCACACTGTGTCCTTGAAACTCTCAGGTCAGGATTCATTATTTCATTTCATTATTTCATGTAACTGTACAATTGGAGCAGGTCTAAACCAGACAGGGTAAAAAAATAAATGAAAAAATATATCTCATATGTCAGAAGATCACCAAAATAATTACATCTCATCCTGATGGAAGCAGGAATGCATTTAATATAAAATGTGGGTCCGTCAGTCTATTCTGCACTTTGGTCCCGATTCTCAACAACTATTGGATGGATTGTCATGAGGTTTTGCTCCGGACATTCACGCTCCCCTCCGGATGAACTTTGATTACTTTGGTGATCCTCTGACTTTTCGTCTAACTCATCAGGTCATCATTTTAATCCGTACAATATGTTGGTTCATGACCAAATATTTTCAAAATTAATGGCATTTCCATCAGCCTCAGCTATACTCTGTGTTAAGTGCTGATTAATGAATTAGTGAAAACTAAGATGATGAATTTAATAAACGTTAAACCCTTAAACACAGATGTGCACTGAGTCATGAGGACCCTCAGCTGATGTGTGATTTGTGTTGTTTTGTGTGTCTGCAGGCTGTCAGGCTGTCTGATCACAGAGGAAGGCTGTACTTCTCTGGCCTCAGCGCTGGACTCCAACCCCTCCCATCTGAGAGAGCTGGACCTGAGCTACAATCATCCAGGAGACTCAGGAGTGAAACTGCTGTCTGCACGACTGACGGATCCCGGCTGGAGACTGGACACTCTCAGGTATGAAGACTCCTGCTGTAGCCACAGTCAGTGTGAGATACTGTATCTCAGTTGTAGATGGTTTATTGTCGGGAGGTCTGCTTCATTTACTCAACTTCCAGTTGTTCAGTTCAGGAGAAAAGGCAGCAGCCAAGAGTTACAAGTGATGAGAGGAAAATGAGATGAGGCGATGAACATCAGTGACCAGGACAGTCTTGGCACAAACACTAAAATTTCATTTATTTTTTCCAACTTGTTTGGTGCCCATTTGATTTCTTGGCCTCTGGTTTTGCTACCCGATGAGCCGCTCATCCAAACTACTTCACACTCCACACTGAATGCAGAGGGTTATCAAAATGTTAATATTACATCAAATTTCCACCACGTCACTGCTGTGTTATGATATTAACAGTCTGAGTTCGATTGACGCACCGGCCCATCCAAATCCTGTGACCAATTTAAGATGACATAGCAGCAAGACGCAGCCTCGGTGAGTCTCGGTTCCGGTGTTGGTGCGGCCTTCAAACTATATACCAGATTTGAATTGTGTTGGTAGGCTAAGTAACACCAGACTTGCGATAAATAATGTTTGCCACGCTTTTTTCGCGAACATTGCTGTCGCGTTTGCTGTGCGTCTGGTGCAGGAAGAAGTGGTAAAAACGGGCTTTTCTCATGAACGTTTCTGCAAGCAGAAAGTGTTTGCAAGCAAAAACATACGTGACACCCCCCTTTTATATTGGTGGAAAAAGGATCCAACACCAACCAATCACAAAATTATATGGCAAAACGCATGATTTGGTTGCTGAGGAACAGGGAGAAATTGTTGAGGGACGGCAGCGACAGTGACGGTACTAGAGACAGCGATAGATACAGTCGGCAAGCAAGGGAACGCCCACAAAATGTCACATCAGGTTCGCGCTGAGGGGGAAAACAAACCAGTTTCCACAATGCCCAGGAGCTGCTGTGTGCCCTTTTGCACAACAAATAAGATAAAAAATCAATATCTAAAGTTTTATATTTTGCCAAACCGAAGCACCGAGCCTAGGAGAAGAATCCGGCAACTTCAAGCGATCCGTCGGGAGGATGAGTTTAGCCCTAGGTTTCCGTTATCCGGTAATTACTGGACTTTGACTGGTAAAATCTGCCGAAGTCCGGTAATTTTTGACCCCGCCGGTCAAAATGTCCGGTGAAAATATTCCCCCCTAGCAGTGATAAATTATCACTCCTGTCTGTTCAGAGCATAGTCGGGAGTATGCTGAATCGGCCACACAAACCATTATTGGTCATTTTAGCATACAAATTACAAGTGAGGACAAGTCAGCAGCAGCTACAGTCCCGCTCATCAATGCCACTCGTGCGCAACAAGACGCCATGGCTACAATGACAGCGCTCCGTGGTTATGGAGACTTAAACTTCTAAATAGCCTGCAAAGTTCTCATCAGAGATTTCAGTGAAATCTACCCCGAGTGGGCTAAACTGGCCAAGATAGCCTGCGTGATCCCCGTCTGCAGAACCGCATCAAAACAGCACAGCGAAGACTGATGTGCATTGCAAGTTGCGGAGAGACAACCGGCCCTGTTGCTGTCCTCCTCGGACAGACGCTGAAGCTCAGTTTGATTTTGTCGCCAATCTCTCACTCACTTTTTGTCGACAGAGAAACGTCTAGCGGCTGCGTCTCCTGAGTTTTCCTCTGAATATTTTACAACGAAAAGTTTGAATTTCAAGTCGAATGTCTTATTTTTTTGCTGCACCGGAGCCATGGATCATCAATGTGATATTGACTGACAGAAAGCAGCACAACACATGAAAGGGGCGAAGAAAGAAAACGTGCAGTGTTAGAGGTCACATCTTCTTCCTTGACCAACCCTAAAAAAAAAATATATATATATATATATAGATTAGATTCTGCATTTATTTGGAACAGTTATTTATCAAAATATACACCTGCACCCGGCGTTTAAAGGGACCCTGCGTTAATTGAAACCCGGCTATTATTTGGTCATTTATGGCATATTTCAAAAGCATATCGTTAACAGACTTTTTTTTTATTTCAAGTTGCACACCGCGTTATTAAAATATTATGAGCCAGTCCAGATGTGGTTTTTGTTTGCAAATGGTCTTATCTGAGAACAGGCCTTTAGTTTCTTTATGTTTATGTTAAAAGAGCGCAAATGTGCAATATTTATTTTAGAAGTCACACACGTGAGTCAATTGACGGCACTTATTTTGTTTGATACAGCCTATACTTTTCAATAAAAAGATTATAAACTGACATGCTTTGATATCATTCTTATATATACACTGCACATTATTTATCATTGTAATCTCAATAAATTCAGATAGGTATTTGACCGGAATTTCAAACGTTTGTAACTTGTCCAAACATGTGTAACTAACGTCTGTAGTCAGCACTTCATTACGGGTATGACAACGTTATTCACACAACAACAGTGTTAGATTGTTTCATAGTTAACATGAATGTTCAATTACTAGTTTTAATACAAGTTAACTACTATGCAGGCTACCTTGCCTCGTTACAAAAGCTAATGAGTATACAAAAACACAGCTATGCTAATAACACTGGTGGTAGCTTCCGAGCTTTCTGCAGTTAAAATTTATTTCATGATCTCCCCTTCTATCCCTTTCTCATTTCGTTTGTACCGATAGTTCTTTAGGCTGCTGTGTGTGTAAATCCCTGCGTGATATACCGAGTCGTCAATAACCAATATGTATGCAGCTCATGATGGCTATTGTGCAATAACAACCATTGTGTGGTGAACAAATTCACTAAAACGTGCCAGTTTCCTTGTCAGAAGCAGAAGATATCAGGGAATGAAACGTCAGGCCATTCAGTCAGATCATTCGTCCACTCTTTAACAAGATACGGACAAGAATCCGATCCTATCAAAGTTATCTTTTTAATGTATCTATCCGCGCGCTTACAGTGCTCTGGGCGAGGGGGAAAGGATTGTTTTCCCCCTCAAAATGCCCCACCCTCAACTGTGACGTGACGCCGACTGTATCTATTGAGGTAGCGAGTTTTGAGAGTTCTGTGACATTTAGCGTGTTTGGGGTGTATAGTTAGTGTGTTATGTAGTGTTGTATTTAGTGTGTTTCGTGTGTAATGTCGTCATTTTTTGGTTTTGTGAGCCAAAACGATGAGGACACTGCTGAATGTGGAGCAGGCAGAGAGGAGCTGAGGGAGACCTAAGCCTGAGGCATTGCCTGCATTTAAATGTAAATAGTTACATATAACTTTGTAAATTTCAAAAACTTATGCACAATTTTTAAGTTTGCATTTTAAGTAATACAATTGGTTCGTTAAACATATATGTGGTTTTCACAGTAATCTAACTTTTTCCTAGTCGTATTTTATGTTTTTTTGTGATTTTAGGTCCATTACATTAATACAGTATGTCAAAATGAAAAAAACAACTGTACAGTCACACATGTGAGGTTGGCCTGAAGATAATGACAGCAAGCAAGACAAGGTAAATAATTTTTAAGGTGAAATATAATGGTAAAATCAGAAGTAGTCAAAAAATGGACAATAATACCCTAGACGGTAGAGGGTATTATTAGACAGAGGGTGAATTATATCAATAGACCCTCTGTGTCAGATGACTGATCAGGAAATACTGAACCTCAAAGATTTCTGTGACACATAAATGAATTTAACTACTGAATGTTATATAAACTCTTTCCCTGAACTTGTGAATCAGTGTTTTTGCCAAAGTGCTTGACTTTGAACTTTCGTTTCGTTTTCTTCCGCTTCGCGGGTGATGTTTCCCCTTTTTATACCACCTTTTTCAAGGTGGAGCGGGATTACTGGGGCCAAATCCAGTGACTCTATGGGCGTAGGCCAGGGTACTCCCTGGATGAGTCGCCAGCTCATCGTGGGGCCCTTAATGTGGTGGCTGCCACGAAGGTGCCAACTACACATCAGGAGCAATTTTGGGGTTCAGTATCTTGCTCAAGGATACTTCGGCATGTAGCTCAGTCCCGCCCCGGGGAGCCAGGGATATGAACCAGCGACCTTCCGGTCACTAGTCCTCAGCTCTACCTCCCATTTACTACGCACCTTTTGTCCTCTCGGGTCAAATTGAACCGGTCTGTTTTGACTGCTAATAAAGCATGAGGTATAAAATAAAATGAAATGAAATTTTTTTGTTTCGCCTCTTTAGTGAACATATATCTTACATATATTTTACACTTAGTTTTGTAAGGTATGGTATGACAGACCTCAGTTACATAAAGTTACATCTGATTTTGGAGTAAAAAAAAAGCAGAAATTCTGAATTATTTTCAGTATGATTATGATCACAGGCACAAAAGTAGATAGAATATCACAGACTGGTATGTCAAAGTTTAGTCAGGAATTGATTTTTAAACCGTTTAATTAAGCAAAGCAAATAGTCACACCTGTTTGAAATTGACCCGGTCTTTGTTTTACTGTTTTATAAAGCATGAAGTATAAAATGATATCACAATTCTGTTACACCTTTTAGTCAACTTGTTTCTGTCACAACCTGGCTCAACAGTATGTGACAAAAGAGGGAGACCACACATAGTCTGTAAATAAAACAAAATGTTTAAATTAACCAAAGGAAATAACCAATATAATTAAGTATCAGTTGTCAGTATGTATGCAGCGTCTGTGCGCGAGTGTAAATGTATGTACGTGGAAACAATATCGAAACAAATAATGTCAGTCTGTGGATCAGGGCAGGAGAGAGTTAGAGGATCCTGCAGGTCTAATTTATAGCCACCTGAGCCCAGCCTGCTCAGGTGTGTTGCATCACTGATGGCATAGCTCCTCCCACCAACCTCCTGAAACAAAGTAAACACAGCCAACAGAGGACAGAACAGGATTAACCCCAGGGTCATCATTAACATTACAGAAAGCTTCCTGGCATGAGGCAGACCAAATGAATTTTGAGTTGGCCTTCAGCAAGTCAGTCAGAGATGCCACAACAGTACCTTTTCCAACCGTCAAATGAGCCAACAAAACATCCGGATTTTGAAATAATTCAGAATTCTTTAAACGGCCTCGCCGTAAAGAACCATCGGGAGCCGCCACATCTTCCCCCCACTAAATGCTGATTGCACCACAGTACAAGCAGTCAAAACCAGACACACTTCTGATGAAGGGGAATCTGAGGAGCCAGACATAGCCTGAGATGATGCACAAACATGATATGGTTTCATCAAGTTTATGTGGCAAAGCTGGTCTCTTTTCCTGCCATCTGGAGTCTCAGTGAAATAGTTTTGTTCAGACAGCTGTCGCCCTACCATACATGGTCCAACACTATCGATTAAATGTTCAAATGGGTTGCCCACTGCAGGGATTGGACATAGTGGAGCTGGCTTGGACTGATTTGACTTACCTATTACTTGACATGTATAGCAAGTCTTAATGTAAAAAAGACGAGGCCAAAAGAAGGAACGCAAAATGTGACAGTAAGTTTTCTTGACCCCCAAATGTCCTGTCTGATCATGAGAACACTTCAACACCTCATTTCGATACTTGGTTGGAACCACTATCTGAACAACTGAATCACCCACACAATCGAAACCATGCGGCACCCATTTGCTGACCCATACCTCACTCTGCAGGAAATATCCAAAGGCTGCATTTTTAGCTTGAATGCTAGGCTGCACCTGGTCAAACAGCTCGTTCAGAGAAGTATCTGCTCGCTGTTCATTGATAAACTCCTGCTGAGAGATAGAAAGAGATCCAGTTACATGCAAATCAACTTCCAAATCACACTCTTCCTTCTGAACTTTATCTGAATCTGACTGATCTCTAGTCATCGCACACGCCACAGCACAAGCTGTGAAGACCTCAGGGAACTCTTGTTCACAGTCATCTGGTTCCTTTAACAAAGGTGTAGACTTCACAGGTGGACAACTGTCAGCCCAGACACGATTTCCAGCCAAATCATTCCCCTAAATCACATCTACCCCGTCGATAGGCAAAGCAGGCCTGACCCCAATGTGGACGTCACCATCCGCAAGGTCACAAGACAGTCTTACTTTGTGTAGAGGAGCATATAGGACATTTAAACCCATTCCTCGTACAATCACCAGTATCTGAGTCCTGGGAAAAGGGCAGCACAGAAGCCAGAATTAATGAATCTCTTGCTCCTGTATCTAAGAATTTTCACAGCCACTTTGTCACTACCAGTGAGAGACACAAACCCATCCGACACAAAAGCTTCAAACCCAGAATACTTCTCAGTTTCAGGTTTAACTGAATCACGCAGCTCCTCAGAAACAACTGAAACTTTCCTTACTGGAGCACTGAGAGCAGCTGGTTTAGCTTTTTTCCATCCAGAGCGATTCACCCTGTTTTTTAGTACAGGACACTCTGCTTTCCAATGTCCCCAATCATGGCAGTAATTACACTCTTGACCAAAGTCAACTGAATGTGGAGCACAGTTCATTTTTGCAGATTGACCAACAGCTTTAGCAGTAGAATTATCTGAAACAGTTTCCAAATTTTCCTTGGCTTAGAATGATTGGTCTACAATTAGATTTTAAATGTTTTCATGTGTGTGAGTCTGTGTGCTTTTCCAATTTTAGTTGTGTTTTGTATGTTAAAAAGATGTGTTTTCCCAATGATCGCATGAGATTTCCCTTTTGAACAATGTGTCTTATGTAAAAAACAGTGTGTAGTGTTTTGCAAGAAGTGTGTTGGAGAATTTCAAACACAGTGCGAAGCAGATATTGTGTTTGCAGGGTTGATGCTTTTGTTTAGGACACGGTCACCAAAGTTAAAGGTTGTGATGCTTTGGGCATAGCAACCACTTTTAGTGTTTAAGAATTAGGCAGAAACTGTAAAAAGGTGATATTTTTAAAAAAAAACTCAACGTTACTGTGCTACGTCCAACATGCTAACACTTCCCACGTTCATAACTGCTTGCAGTTCTAGTTCTTTTTATTATGCCTTATTTATGAACAATAAATCCTTATTTGCATGAAATAATACCATGTTTTTGAATAAAATAAGCAGAATTAACTAGTTAATTAACTAGTCATTTTGTCACTCATTAGCTAGGATATCCTCAGGTCAAAAGTGACTGATGTAATATGATTTATTAATAAGAGATAACAAATAAATATGAATTGCACAACACATTTGTTTCAAACTCTCCCCGAGCTTCTTTAGAAAGTCCCATGTAAGTAGATCAACAGATGTGATGAAATCAGGTTTACACATCTGCAGCTTTGAAGATTTGTGTGTGTGTGTGTGTGTGTGTGTGTGTGTGTGTGTGTGTGTGTGTGAGAGAGAGAGTTGTGTGTGTGAGTGAGAGAGTGTGTGTTGAGTGTCAGTATGAAATAAGGTTGCAGTGATCATAAGTAGCCCACTGCAGAGTTGCCACATATACATTAATGTTTATTTTGACAGCTAACTTGACTGGCTAAGTTAGACTGTCTAGGCTGCGCTACCTTCATTATAGTTCACAAATATGTTTTGCAGCTCCAGATTTTTGTGGTGAGGGTCTTGTGGGCAAAGATGGCTCTTTTGATAGTGAAGTTTGCTGACACCTGCCCTAATATAATATATAACTTCTGGTGAGGAATCAACTTCTCCCTTCTGATATACGTCGTCATACCTCGAGGATAGTGTTTGGGCTTCCCTATGAACCACTGTCGACGGTCGGTACAGGTGTTTGTATCACAGGTTGATCTGGGCGTCTCTCGCTTTGCCACAGCTGACTGACGTCACGCTGAGTTCGGGCTGGATGCCAACGTACTTAGTAGACTCTTTGACGAGCAGGCTGTATGACATTATACAGGTTTCACATCAACTTGATCTGGGCTTAATAACTATGTATGCGGCTGGGAACGGTGGCTTTCATTCAGTAACCATTTGAACGCTGTGCGGGATGAAAGAAATACTCGATGGTGACAGGTGTCACAATTAACCTGGACGCTGCGCTCTCAACGCCACAGCGAACAGCTAACTGCTAACAGCTAACAGCTAACCGCTAACAGCGTCTCCACGCTGCTCTCGAGCCGCTCGATGTGAACAAATGCCTCAGACTGTTGCACCCATGAGTTGTTTGTGAGTGCAGACATTCACGACAAAGATAGAAGCCCGACACCACACACTTTTGGACAATTTATAGACGGTTGCGTTTTTTTCGGACAGGCATCGACACAGTCACCTACACTGTCACTGTGTGCTCTGTAGCGCTCGTCTAACAGCGGTCTGCAGGTCGCAGCTCCGGCATCTCCATGTGGAATAGAAGTGTTCAAGCCACGTCACAACGAATACACATATACATGACTCGGATCGATAAGCAGGGCGATCGGTATGTTTTTGCCGGTTAGCGGACCTGGCCGAGGACCCCTCTCTCTCCAGACGGGATTCTCAAGCCACACCTCCAGCACATCTGGGACCCTCGCCAGTTAAAATGTCACACCGGCTAGATCACCATGGTAACTTATGCTTAGCTCATAACCTGACCCGACCAGGTTATGTTCAGAGTTTCAGCTTAAAAGCGCCGCTGGTTCACTGTGTAACTCATTCGGAGATGGCGTCATCATTCATTAAGAACCCGGTGGACCTGGAGCAGAATAATTCGGGCAGCACTGCGACGTGAGCGGCTTCTTCGAGATCGCGCTGATCCGCTGGCATTTCCTGATGAATTTCTCTATGAGTGATATAGATTTTCAGCCGAGGAACTCGGTACATCTGCTCACTTATTGAGCCGAGTGTCAGGATG
>CAEMYA010000618.1:4606-20583 GCA_903131615.1 Diplodus sargus
GGGGGGGGGGGGGGGGGGGGGGTAGGAGCTGATCAGGGTGGAGAGATCTGTGGTATTGATATGTTTGATGTTTCTGAAGGAGATGGTCCGTTGTTCTTTGACTTTGTGAAGTTGGGTGTGAATGTCAAAAAGTACAGCTTTGTGGTCAGAGATGGGGAAATCCGTGATGTCAAGGTTGGTGGGAGTAATGTCGGTGCAGCAGATTAAATCCAGAATGTGGCCTTTGCTATGGGTTGGGAGGTTGACATGTTGTGTGATACAGAGACAGTCTAGGAGTGATGTGAAGTCATTGGCAAAGATACTGGACGGGTTGTCAATGTGAATGTTGAAATCTCCGAGGAGGATAACAGTGGGGGACATTGCACAGATGTTAGTAGGGATGAGAATTCATTGAGGAAAACAGCGGAGGGTTATGGTAACAATGATGGTGGGTTTTGGGCCTGTGAGTTTTGCAGCTAAACATTCAAAAGAGGAGTGATGGGGGACAGTGACAGGAGTGACTGTGATGTTATCACGGTGAAGGAGAGCGAGACCGCCCCCCCTCCCTGTATCACGGGCTTTACTAATAAAAGAAAAACCTGGTGGAGCAGCCTCGTTTAGCTGGGAAAAGTCGTTTGGCTGTTGCCAGGTCTCAGTGAGGCATAAAATGTCCAGCTTACGGTCAGCAATAAAGTCGGAGATCAGGGGGGCCTTGTTACTGAGGGATCTGATGTTCGGCAGACAGAGTTTCAGACAGGTGAGTGGTGTGTATGTGGTTGCTTTGAGCAGGGGGGAGAGTACATCGTGATTGACAGGACGGACGGGACGGACAGAGCGGGGAGGGGGGCGGGGCTCAGTGGACCAAAAAGAGTGGATGTTTGTGTTGCTGTTGTGTTGACTGTACTGAAAGTTTTGTCCAGAGCCTCGGTGGATGTATTTCGGTGGTTTGAGAAAGTAGTGGTGGTGTGCAAGCTGTGGTGGAGGGGTCCTGGAGAAGATCCGAAGGCGTAACAACTCCGTTACCGAGTAACGGAGTGGCAGAGTAGCACTCGCCAGAGTCAGACACAGCGCAATCCAGAGTAACAGGTTACAAATCCACATGACGCAAGATGGTCAGCGATGTTGTCCAGTGGTAGATGGTCCAGGTGATGAGGCCACAGAACCAGTGTGGTGGAGGCAGAGAAGTGAAGCGTGTAGGTTGTAGCTTCGCTGGAGACGTTGAAACGGCTGAGCGATGCCGGTGATTAGCAGCAGGCTAGCAGACCGGCAAGCGAACACCCTCGGGGCAACTGGTGTGTCGGGTCCTCCAGCAATCCATGGCCGCAGGTAGGCATCCAGGAGAGCTGGCAGGGTGGCAGCGGACCAGCTGGCTCAGGCGTGCTTCGTGGGGCACGTCAGAGCAGGCTATCCAGCCACAGAGTGCGGAGAGGAGTCCCAGGAATCCCGTGCAGGTGAACCTTGTACCGGTGAAGCTAGCTCAGAGGCTAACCAGTGGTGAGGCAGTAGCAGCAGACAGGTAAAGACTGTTTAACTGGTGTTTCAGTGTGACAGAGTGTTAGATCGAGCAAGCCGAATCTAACAGATGGCATTAAAGTCCAGAGTTCATGCACATCACGAGCAAAAGAAAGGTAAAATATCACAACAACAGCAAAAACAGTGGAGGAGGTGCGGCAGCAGCTTGCCAGCGGTCCCTCACTTCCACTTCCGCTATGTCCGTCAGATTAAGCATCGGGTAAACACCTACAATGTTCAAGTTCAATGCAACAACTTACCAGTGACAAATGCTGTATACTGTATAATAGTCTCAATTTCTTTCTCTTCCCCTCCCATTCCCCTACATGCACACACAAGACCAAACATTTGATAGTGACAGTGATGACAGCGCTACTGTCAAACGAAGAGGATCATTGCCTCCAGCCCCGAAGATACAAGGGCCAGGCTTTAATGTCAAGTCAACAATTCAGAGAAGGGCCTTTAGCCCCCAACCGTACTCACATGTGTCAAGGCCTGAACCCCAACGACCCATTATTCCTGTGTCCAAGCGTCCAATGGTGAGCCCTGAATTGTCGGAGAATCCAGAATCTCAGAGAGCGATGAGCCCTGAACCAAGACAGCCAGTGACCAGTCCGGGGAATTCAACTTCTGGTAAAGACCAAAGATCGTCAGCTACGGGTGCTTCAAACCTTGCTCATAAGTGATTATATTTGCACACTAATGCACATACCCTCTCTTTCTCACTGTCCTTTTCTCTGTCTCTGTATGAAATCATCTTACATGACTTTTTGATTTGAATTATTTTACTGTATGTTGTTATTTTTAGCTCTTCTGCGTATGATCCTGACAAATCAGGAAATCATCCTAGATCAGCTGAAGATTCTTCAAATGACTGTACAGAAGATTCAGGGAGAACCTGTTGGTGGGCAGGAGGCCCTTGAGAGGGATCTGTTCCCACTAAAAGATATCACCTCTTTACTGGCTGTGGAGAAGCGTGTCAAGGAAGAGGCAGACTTCAAAAAGAAAATGGTAACAATGCATTTCTAACTCTACAACTTTTTCGCGAGGGGAGGGGAGGGGAACTGATGACGCAACTGTCAGTATGTTCCACACCTATCAAAGCACCTTCAAGTCCCCGCCCACCTTGCTGGCCCTGTTTATCGATTTTACTTCTGCTTTTAACAGCATGCAGATTCACATCCTGCTGCAGAGACTTTTGATATAGGAGTAAACGGTGGTATTATCCACCTTGTTAGGAACTTCCTCTCTGACCGCCCTCAACAGGTTCTAATAATACTCGGTCCGACATCATTGTGCTGGTGCTACTGGTGTTACTGGTGATACTGGTGCTCCGCAGGGGACTATTATATCCCCATTACTTTTCTCCATATACAAAAACAAATTCCAATTAGATCTGGAAAAGTTTTGTTTGTTTAAGTATGCGGATGATATGGCCCTGGTTGCCTTATCAAAGAGGGGGGACATAGTTGGAGAGGAAGCATGAAAGTATGAAAAGGACCCTGTGCAGCCCCTTATAATTAAGGGACAAATTGTAGAGGTAGTAAACAAGTTCAAATATTTAGGTACATATATTGATTGCAACCTAAATTTCAGTGAAAACACTGACAATATTTTTAAAATCTGTAATCAATGTCTCCACCTACTACGCAAGCTCAACTCCTTTAGAGTGAGCAAGCATATTATGGAAACAGTTTATAAGAACCTGATAGAGGGCATCTTAACTTTTAACATGGCAATGTGGTACGGTAATCTAAACAGAAAAGGAAGAAGCAAGCGTTGATGTGTTTTTAATGTAACCGCCACTGCTGTCCTGCTTTTTGCCCTGAAGATGTTTGTGTGTAAGTGTTATTGTTGTTGTTGCCGTCCTGCTTGTTGTTTTTATGAGACCAAAGACAAATTTCCACATTGTGGACAATAAATGAAACTAACTAACCAACCGAAAATGAGGCTCTCGTGAATCATGCAAATCCGTTTTTTTCCGGGGGTCTGGTGTCCGCAAATCACAGGTCAGTATTGGTAAACATAATGACCGGGAACCGCTGTCAGCGTTTTTTGTGCCCTTGACTCATGTCTTCATGTCACAACCATCAAAGCAGAGCTCCACCAAAGAGTCTGCAGTCGTTGCGGGAGGTCTAATACAAATGCTAAAAAACACTGATAATACAACATATACAGGCAATCAATCGGAAACTAAGTTGTAAGACACCAGTTTGAAGTGTCCGCAACCTGCACCGTAATAAAAAATTCTCAAACTGACTGTGTGCTCCAGCATCTTATCCCTGCCAGCTGTTTATCTGTCCCCTGCTCTGAGATGCACCACTCTGCAATCAGTTCGTCAACTGAAGGGCAGAGTTTTCCTCCTATAATTTTAGTATTGGGTTGGTCATGGCGAGACTGTTTTCAAACTACATTCATTGCTACCCAACTATCTATCCAAAGCTTTAAAGTTTCCTAAATTTTTAGGAACAGTCAGAAAAAATCAACTAATGGCCACTGCAACAGACCAGGAGGTGGAGGCATATATTAAAAGGTGGCTCCATCTTGCTGGAGACAGAGATGGTGGGGGGGGGGAACTGGCCACACAGCACACACGTAAGTCAGCTGCAGTACCTATTTTGCAATATATGTGTGATACTGTTCTGATCAGAAATCAAGATGAAACTGTCAGCATGTGTAAAAACATGAGGGCAAAGTACAGAACAAATCTCTCCTATTCTAAATTAACAATGAAACCCTCCATTGTGATGTCCTACTTCATTTGAAATTAGAAATACTTTTCTCTCCATTGATAACAGGTAAAGTGAGCTGGAATGAAAAAGCCCCCTGTCAAACACAAAAGCATATATCTAAAGTTAACGTGAGTGGATTAAGTGTAGTCTATCTAAACTCAAACTTGCCTCTTTTCTGCTGCATTCATGGTCTTCAGGTCTACCATGTGGGTGACTGGTAACTAGTGACTAGCTGACTCATTGTCATCTCCAATTTGCTATGTAGCAGGTTTAATATGTGAGATGGAGTTGCTACCAACTGAGAGCCTCAGCCATGTTGCTATGGAGTATAATACTTACCTTGGCATAATATATAAAAACACCATCTCCCCCTGTAGAACAAAGTATCTGTTTCTCACTTGTGTTTACGTTTTTGGAACGACAGAAGAATAATAATAATAATAATTTAGACACTATCAGACAGGCCATGTTGGAGCTGCTGGATGAAGTAAAATGCTGATGTGGAGCTACTCACATGAATGAGTTAGTTTATACCTGTCATGGCAAAAATTATTTAATCTCAGCGTTTCCTCGCGTTTGTTTTATTCCAGCTACTGTAGCAGTTTTTTTAGGTGTGTTAAAAGGCCTATAAGCCACATTACCACAGCACACACCTCAAGTCCAGTAATTGTCCAGTTGTGTGGATACCTATTATGCTCCCCACCAGACTGACAGCTAGCTTGGGGGTCCCCATGGAAAGTAAGAGAAAGCCTGCTTTATGTGGAGGACTATATGCTACAATCTTCAGCTCCAGCTGTGGATTTAAAGAGGAAATATTTAAGATTTTTTCCTACTTTTTACTTTTGTGTTTTGTACTTCACTGCCACCATATTCAGGAACCACAGTACTGCTTTACTGTGAGCTATCTGGAGGACAACACATTCTGATTTACTTAGCTTAGATTCAATCATGACGGATCTACTTAGTTTGGATTTAATCATGACCTATTGATTGATTGTGTGAGTTAAGGTTCAGGGGTTGGCTTCCAACTGTAAGGAGTCAAAGGTTAACAAACGATAAAGTGCTTAGATAAGTTTGATCTGCATGCCAAATGGTGGAAGATGTGTAGTGTCCGTGTTTTTCTTACACATCCTGGGCTCCAAGACAATAGTGAATAGAGGGAAGACAGGATGGGATAGGACCAGATGCTCCCCTGTAGACAAGTATGGGAATAGAACAGGATAAGGGTCCCCAGGACCAGGAGCCCTGTTCAGCCCCGAGGTGGGCATCAGAGATAAGCTACAGGAAAGAGCCCACACCAGAGGTTTGGAGCTGACTCAACTATACATTGTCATCTAAGTTTAAGAGAGACCATCCTGTCAACTTTAGCTGACATCAGCAAAGTTAAGTAACACACACAAGAGTTACTTCATAGGGGATGTGAGGCAGACCCATCCTCTCTTCTTTCTCATTGGATAGATGATCAAAGTGACCAATTAGGAGAAGTGGGCAGTTATGGACAATAGGCTCTAAAAAGGCCCCACACACCAGAAAGAGGGGGTGGCATTTTTTAGGGCTCCTGAGAGCAGAGGCTGTCAGGAGCTTTGATAGAGGAGAGGGCAAAGCATTTTGGCATAGCTTTTCCCATAGATTTGATAATATCAGAAAGAGGCCGCTTCTGATCCGGACTCAAGGCTCTAGATTCTGTTTCAATAAAGATTTCTCTATCAGCCACACAGCCTTGCCTCCGCAGAATTCTTTTATCATCGAACTACGCACCGACACCTCTGAAGACGAGAGTCCAGAAACTACAACTGAGTCAACAGATACAGATGAGCCATGATGTTGGACCCAGGCACAATCTTGTTGAAGCTTCTTCTCTGTTCAAATGTTTTCAGTTGTTCCATTTTGTTTTGTTATGTCACAGGTTAAAAAAATCATATTCCTCCTCTGTTCACCAGTTGTGTCTTGTGTCCGGTCATTTCTTCAATTCTTCAGTAGATTTCTTCATCTTAGACCCCCAGATGAGTCCCAACAAGACTGGACCTCTGCATGTCACCATTCAACACAGTATCTGGGGGTACCATAATGGCATGTAGCCACAAATTCAGACCAGTTCTGGGTCGTGGGCAGAGCTGCAGTAGGTTGTAGTGTACAATTAGAGACATATCTTGGAGAGGCCACAATTTTACGGGAAGACAAACCACTACAATACTGGATGGTTCATAAAGTGTGGTTCCCAACTCTGGCTAAACTGGCGGGCAGATACCTCTCAGCACCTTGCACTAGTGTTGACAGTGAAAGGCTGTTCAGCACAATGTCACACATTGTGAGTGAAAGCAGAAACAGGCTCACAGCTGATCATGCAGAGATAATTCTTTTCATCAAAAAGAACCTGCCTCTCACTTTCCCAAAAAAACTTAGTTCAGAGACCACACCATTGCATGCTAACTGAAATTTGATTCAAATATGGACACTCTGCAATAGGTTCATCAATGTTTTGTCAGTCTGAAAGCTGGAGACATTGCAGAGAAGAAAATAAAACCTGTCCTGTGCCTCTAGTGAAGAGGCTGCCTGTGACCACAAAGACTGTGAGGACATGGTCAGAGGACTGCTATGAGGCACTGCAGGGCTGTTTTGAGGTGACTGACTGGAATGTACTCTGTGAGCCATATGGAGAGGACATTGATGGGCTTACTGAGTGCATTACAGACTACATACATTTCTGTGTGGATGGCATTGTCCCAGCAAGGACTGTGCTTTGTTACCCAAACAACAAGCCTTGGGTAACTAAAGACATCAAAGCCATTCTCAACCAGAAGAAGAGGGCCTTCAGAGGTGGCAACAGGGAGGAGCTGAAGGACATTCAAAGGGAGCTGATTGTGAAGATCAAAGAGGCTAAGGACGGCTACAGGCCCCGTCCAGATGGGCGAAAACAAACAGACAGTAGACGGAGAAACCGGACACAACAAGAAGAAGATGAAAATGGCGAGTGCAAGGAAACCAGAATCGTTTGTGTGGACCGGTAATGAGGTCGAACTGCTGCTGCGACTCACACTCAACTACAAGGCTAGTAAGTTGCAAGAAAGGCTCAATATCTTCTGCAGCACGAACACGAGCATGTAGTCCGCCATTGTTGTTGTTGTTGTTATGAGACGTCGCGGGGTGAGGCGATGGCGTCATCGTTTTGGAAAGTATGCAGATTTGCCGTCCACATGAAAACGGGAGGGCTGCGTTTTCGGATTTCTCCACCCTGAGACCCGTTTTCAAAAAAGTGCGTTTTCAGGCGCTGCGTTTTCAGGATCCGTATGGACGGTTGGCCAAAGCGATGCAATACGTGTGCGTTTTCGCAAAACGGCGTTGTCGTCTGGACGGGGCCACAGGAGGAAGCTGGAGAGGAAACTCCAGAAGAACAACATGAGAGAGGTCTGGAGTGGTATGAGGACCATCACGGGCTTCAGACCAACTAGTAGTGTAGCTAATGGCAGTGTGGCTAGGGCCAATGAGTTAAATCTGTTCTTCAACAGGTTTGACACTGCAGCCCTGCTGGCTCTCCTGCTGACTGTCTCCAGCCACCACCACTTCTGACCCCCCCTCCTCCTGATAGCACCTCATCCAATGCTTTGAGACCCTCACACCCATCCCCTACTCCTCACACCTCTTCTGGCTCCCATGCTACCTGCCCTCCTCTCACTCAGTGCGTTTACATGACACTCAAGAAAGCCGAATTACTGGCTTAGTCCAACTATGATCGGATCTTTAAGATGCATGTATACACCTTAGTCTGACTAATATCGGACCGGATCGGATTTCTCATAGTCGAATTAAAGCACCCAGATTATTCGATTGATAGTCGCATTACTCCTGCATGTATACGTTCCAGCGAACAGATCTGATTTTTGCGTTCTGCACAGGCGCAAGAATTTTTCCCGGGGGGAAGTAGTCGGACACCTGGACAAGTCGGGGAGCACTGTGAGGGTCACATTCTTTGACTTCTCCAGTGCTTTCAACACCATCAGGCCTGCTCTACTGGGTGACAAGCTGACGGCGATGCTGGTGGATCCCCCCCTTGAGTCCTGGATTGTGGACTACCTCACAGGCTGACCACAGTACGTGCGCCAGATACAGTGGTCAGCAACACCGGGGCCCCACAAGGGACTGTCCTCTTTTCTTTCCTCTTCACCCTTTACACCACGGACTTCAACTACCAGACAGAGTCTTGCCATCTTCAGAAGTTTTCTGATGGCTCTGCTGTAGTTGGATGTATCAGCAAGGGTGAGGAGGCTGAGTACAGGGCTGTGGTGGACAACCTCGTCACATGGTGTGAGCTGAACTACCTGCAGCTCAACACAGCAAAAAACAAAGAGCTGGTGTCGATCTGAGGAGAACCAGGAAACCAGTGACCCCAGTTTCCATCCTGGGGCATAACGTGGACATTGTTGAACATTACAAATATCTGGGGGTGTACATTGACAATAAACTGGACTGAACTAAGAACACTGAAGTCCTCTACAAGAAGGGACAGAGCTGCCTCTTTTCTTTGAGGAGACTCCGCTCCTTTAACATCTGCCGGATGATGCTTAGGATGTTTTATGAGTCTGTGGTGTTTGCTGTGGTGTGCTGGGGCAGCAGACTAAGAGTAGCAGATGCCCACAGATTCAATAAACTAATCAGAAAGGCCAGTGACATTGTGGGGGTGGAGCTGGAAACTTTGTCAGCAGTGTCAGTAGAGCTGTAACGATACACGTATCGAAGTTGAAATCGTGACACTCAGATCCACGAACCTGTCTTGCGCTGTGAGAAGGCAGAATCGCGACACAACTTCCAGTCCAGATCCAGCCCTATGAGCTGTAAGTAACACTGCATTAACACCGCAGCGGCCGTTCGCCAATTCTCCGCCGTTGTTCGTTCACACAGAGCGAAACATCGCTGTAAAGACGAACCTCTGCGTAATTCACAAAGAAAGATGGCGCTGCGGCTCCTAAAGAGACGTGATGGTACAAGTCATGATGATGACGTGTGTGTGTTTTCAAGGGGTTTCCCCGGTGTCTCCCCTGTCAATCAACACCGACGGAGACTGTCTTTTGGGGTAAAGTTCAGTGAAGTCTCGGTCCAGAGGGCTGACCGTCGCAGAGATTTTTTTTCATCAGAAACACTCTGTGAGGTAAAGTTTTTTTGCCGGTGACAGACGCATGGCAGAAATGTGACGAGGAGGGAGGAAGGACGCTTCTCCACGTACAGCTGTGGTATTTTTTAACTTGTTGCCAAAGACAGTTACAATTACTACGTTACCTTAGTTTGGTTCTGTAACGTTGTTTTGTGGGACATTTCTCTGTATTAAGTTGAGTGAGGGATCTGTGCAGTTAACAGACCATCAGATAGACACGCCCTCCACAATACTGCACCTCTGATACTATCAGACAGAAATACACAAAGAAATACAGACACAAGAGGCTTAAGTCCAGTGGAACAGTGTTCATTGAGCGATGGACAGGGATTAAGCTCCGGTCAGAAGACCTCAGTGACCTGCTGGTAATATAGGGATGCAAATTTAAGAACTTTTGTGGCATTGATCAATACTCGTACGTCATGCTTGTTTTCAGGCAAGATCAAAATTTAAGAGTGAGTCCATATACTCTGTTGAGTTTCTTTGGGGTTTCCTTTATCACATGATTTCTGTAACCTGTGGAATTGTATTCTTTCCACATACTGTATGTGAACAAATCTGATTCATTAAAAGAAGAAAATAGTCTGAACCACATGTAAGCCAATATGTAAGGTGTACATTTTAGGACATCCTCAGGATCAGGCTTCAGCGTCAGACCTCAGATGAAAAAGTATAAGGTCTCAGGAAAAGCTCTGTCACCCTCGCACCAAACAGCCACATGAAAAATAGTCATCGGACCAAAAGGCCTAAGAAAAAAAACTTGTCACACTGAACTGCCTGAGGATAAAAATTGTCACACTGAACGGCATCAGGAAAAAAATTATCACATTGAACAACATCAGGAAAAAAAATTATCACACTGACAGGTATCAGGAAATAAATTATCACATTGAACGGCATCAGGAAAAGCGAAGGGTCACACACGTCATCAAGGTGCGACCAGTAGTTGGAAAAGAAAAAGCAGCAGACACTTGTAAGTTTTATTTTCTCCTCTCTGTCTTCAGGATGTATTATTTGACGTTCAAATTTGTACAGAGGAATAAAAAGGATGTGGCACACGTTCGAATTTGTAAACACATGATGTTAAAGTGTAGCAAGAGAGCTAGCTTTACTGTGTTGATGTAACGTTAACTTAGCTTAACGTAATGCTATGTCAGTAACAGTAAAATTCAATTGCAGCAGTGTGTGTCTGTGTGCGTGTGTGTGTATATGGCGTTAAAAACATTTCAAAAAGCCTGCGCACATATCAACTGAACGTGTCACTCGCATCTGCTTTGACACCTGTGCAGCAAGCCGCGCCTGACGTGTAATGTTGTTTCCTCATTGACTTATAATGGCCCCCCGTTCACGTGCACATCCACGCGTGATGACTGCTGCACACCAGTAATCACACGACGCGTATTGACTACGCGTAACATTCATGCATCTTTTTGCGAACGCACGTGTTAACGCTCGCATGAAGATGATTGAACATTTTTGTCACGCGCTTACGCATACGCGGAAATGACGTGCGCAAACTCTGTCACACGTAACAAGAAGCTGCGTACGTATGAAGCAGCGTGTGCACGTCTGTCTGTCACTGTTTGACAAATGTTGTTAGGCGTTCACACTTATGTGCGGTCGCCGATTCTGATGCTTCGCAGCCGGAAGTCGATCTGCACCGTGCGCACCAGCCCGTGTACATGGACGTGTCGCGTAGTTGTTCTGTGTTCCATTTTCATCCAGTAGATGGTGCAATCGATCCAATGCGAGATACAGACATATAGGCTTTTGCATTACATGATTCATTTTAACGCCAGAGTGAGGGGACAGCCTTCCATTCCGACACACCCTTCCATTGTGAAACAGCCCCACTCTGAAACACCGCTGTTCCGACCCTCCCCTCAAAACACAGCGTTTCCGAAATTGATTTTCAAGTTTACATTACTTCCTACATCAAACACTGCCATCCGCTCACCGGCCCCACCCACACAACTCATTGTTTTTTTTATTGCTAATAGGCCTATGTCACTTTCTTCATTTATTATGTATATTTTCGCTTGCAGCAAACACATTTAAACGTTTGTCAAATCTTTTTACACGCGCTATCCGTGGTGCTGGAATCCCCACTTCCAGCCGCACTGGCACAACTCTGAAATAAACTGTGGCCCATGGGTGCGATCTGCCGGGGAATGACCCCTCTGCTTGTTCGTTTTAACATAACTTGTCTTTGTGGAAGGTTAACAAGGTATGAGTGGATTGAGCAGTGCTGCTCAGTTTTTAAGCAGAGGAGAAGACGACATGCTGACCCACAACCCAGTCGCCCTGCAGCCTTTTTGGTTATTTTTTACAGTGGGACTATTTTATTAGATAATAGGCTACCTCCTGTATTTTTTTAAAAACTACATGAAATTGATTGTGTATCCATCTCTTATAGCCATAGAGGGGATTATCATGACCACGGGCCCCTGCCTACACACGCAAACTGTGCGCACGCAAAGGCTGTTACATTATTACATTGAATGTAATAATGTCCGCAAACGTAATAATCCTCGAACACCTACTAATACTGACCGTGCGTGCAAAATCCAGCTGCTGACCCTCCGCTCCACTGTCACACAACGGATCCCTCTCTATTGTAATTGTTTTCCCGAAAAATAATTTCCATGAAGAAAACATCTCCTGATATTTAAATTTAAATTCCCATTGACAATACAAATCTCAGGAAATCTGGATGTATTGCTCATTTGTACACACAAAACTTATCAGTCTACAGGCAAGAATCAAGAATCTAAAGGTTTATTAATTCAATAAATTTCAAATTTGCTTTATTGCCATGATTGCCACAACAATATTGCTAAAGCACCAAGAACCACGAAAAGAATACCTAGCACAGTACCGTTATACTTACTATGTGTGTTTATGTGAAATAATAATAATAATAATAATAATAATAATAATAACTTTGAACATTATCACAATTAAGTTATCAATCTGTGATGTAAATAACAAAATGCAAACATAACAGACTTCTAATCATTTTTTAATTGAGACCGCACATCATTTCGTGGGATTTCATTCATTGTCTCTCTTGTCTCTGACTTTGTTAGCGTCTCCAGCTGTGCTTCTTTGTGAATTTACTTGCAAGTTAATTATTATAGTTGCGGTTGGCACCATGGGCAAACACGAAAGGGAGTTTACCGTTCTGTGAAACAGTGAGCGGAGCTGTTCAACACCAAAGTGCTGAAGTGACGCGACTCTGTGTAGCAGGGAGAGCTGAGGAAGAATGTCTGCATCCTGACCACCTGCACAGGTGTGGGCACTTTTATTGTGGCGAAGGCAAAACCAGAGTCTGTGATGTAAAACAACAACACAAAGTACGGCGAGGACGTCCAGGACCAGATGCGAAGGCGTACTCCGTCAAAGGCGGAGGAGGATGGCTGGCGGCGGTCTGCTATAACATCCTCGACCTGACTGTGATCATGGAGGGGTTTCCCCAATAGCCTTAGCGGGGTCTCTAAAAAAAGGGAAACCCCGCCATTATGATGAATTGAAGTCTATGTTCGGAACAGCGGGGTGTATTCAGTGAAGACAGATAAAGAGTTGTGTTTCTGTTTCTTTTACTTTGCTTTCTCACAGAAAACACAAAATCAATGACAAACATTGTGTAAGTTAACCACACCCCCCGCAGGCAATCAGTTCATTGATAACTGCTGAAACCGCTGGAGTTTTGCACCTGAATAGTTGCAACACACTCCTGGCCGATGAGAGTGTAATAGTATGTAGCCTAATTGGAAAAAACAGGCAGAAGCTTAGTAACCTTGATACAGTTTTATTATAATTATTATTAGTATTTATTTATTTTATTATTTATTTTATTTTTATTTTTTTAGTTGTGCACGTTCCCGTGACAGGCATGCAGTTCTTAGGCAGGCACTTCTCAGCATGACACCTGTTGACCACTGAGTGACAGTCAGGCTGCCCCGTGTTAATATCAGGTAAGCATTTATCAAGTCTTTGTACCCAACTTCACTCTTAAATAAGCCTGTACCAGTCTATTTCATGGGTATGTTAGCTATAATGAAAAATAAATAGGATAAGATCGATAGCTGAGCAGTGGCGCAGTTGCTCTCCAGGTACTGCGCGATCCTAGACCCACCTTCATGACGTCAGGACTTTGCCCTAATTGGCTCTCATCTACGCTGACGTATATGACGTGTTTCGATAACCAAGAAAGTGCTTGGAGACTGTAAAGGGCATTTAAAACAATATTTATTCACGGAAATTATAGAATGGGGTCTGGGGGGAAGGGGTCCGTTATTGTGGTGACTTGGTAATTCTCCACGACCACCGCTGGTCTTCCACTTGCACACTGTCCTCTGCCGGGCGCAGACTCGGGAGCTGTGGGAGAAACGAGATGGCAGTCACTGCACTTTTAAACCCAATACGTGCACACCACTTCATTTACGTCCTAAGATCATGCTCACACGATGGGGCAGATGTTCACGAGGATGTTCACCGTCACCTCGGGCCCAACATCACTCTCGTCATTGGCACCACTGCTGTCACACCGTCCTTGGGCGCCGGCCTCTTACACTTTCATGTGGGGAGGGGGGAGAGGACTTCAGTCACTGTACTTTTACACACATTCGCAATAACTTTCCACGACCAAGGATCACTACTCGCACAATGGGGGCAGAGTAGGGATGTAACGTATCGGTAATACCACGATATCGTGATAACAAAAGTGTCTCATTATTATTGTGAACATGTATGGTATGAAATGACGGCAAATACTGTAGATTTTGATCTAATTACATCCCTAGGGCAGAGTATAAACTCACATTTCAATTAGTCCGACAGTCAATGCCCGTCTGCTGGCAACAGCTGTCGTTCTCTTTCTCCTGCTCCTTTCCCCGTGGATCTCACACTCCTCTTCCTCTGTCTGCTCGCTGCAGGTGTAACTGGGTCGGTCTGCAGGCCCCGACCACTCTGCGGTGTTCGGGTGTAGAATCAGACACTGGCAACTCTTGTCAAACCCTGGTTTAGCCCTGTATCAACAATACACCTGACATGAAAAAGGACACGCTTAGTGAAGGTATATAAAATGGTGAAAACCAGACACAACGTTACAGGCAACACTATTTTTTTAAGCTCTCAAAACTCAGTTCTACAGGTGCTTTCACCAGTGTGACATGTGTCTGAGTGGATCTGTTGTTAAACTATAATATTAAAAGTTCACAATCATGATTTGGGTTCAAAGATCATATAGATACTGCTTACCTGATTCAGAATTGATGTGCAGTCTGATAGCTAGTCTTCCCACAATGTCATGATCCCCTGGTGGGTTTAACTGGTGACTGTGTTATCTGGTGGCCTTCTCTCGTTGTAAGACATGTTACGAATGTGTTGTGGAGATTTATTCTAAGGACTGTATGGTAAACTGGACTGAATAACTTATGGCTGCTGGGTTAGAATTGCTCCTTTTAGTCCTTTTAGTTTCTTAATTGCTGATTAGGAATGGTTGATGGTGTGAGTGTGACAGATGAGTATGTGTGTGTGGAAGGTATATGAAAGTTGTGTGGTTCTGTAACAGAGAATAAAAAGCAGTTATCAGAACAGCAGGTTCATGGTTAACTATACAGTACCAGGAATGGTGAACAACCAATAGAAATAAGAATGAAATATTCAGCTTAATTCACAACAGCCAATATACAACAATAATAAAAGCACATGTAGGAGACTTCTTACTATTAGCAACTAATAAGCATTAATGAGCTAACTGATTAGCAGCACTAACAATATACATTTTCCACCTGCTGCATCAACCCACTCTGCGGAGGCTCTTTTCGACAGCAGGGGACGCAGTTCTGGTGCTTAATACCTTATTATCTTGTCTAAGGCACAGAATGAGTTGAATGAACACTGTTAAAAGGTTGAGTCTTCAGTTTTTTGCCCAAAATAAACGCCAGACTTTTAAAAATGAAACCCGTCTTAGTCATCACCTGGCTTCTAGTCCTGTGTGGTGGTGGCTGTGTGTAGCCCTCCCGTTAGCCCCACTAGCTGTCTCTGATGCTGCTGAGTGCTAGGCATGGATCTATTATAACAATACATCCATGGTGCTAGCACGTCTCTCTCTCTCAGCAGCAGCAGTCAGGACGGCAAAGAAAAAGAAATTTATCCTGAGTGAAGCGCTGGAACCGCAGGCCGATTCCCGTCATTGACAACTAAAGCCTATACTGTAGACTGTTGTGGTGGTGAGCTAACTCGATGCTAACTTTGGCGAACGGTAGCGGTTAGTATCCGCCGCTAACACCGTCTTCCCAGCTGACCACAACGGCAACATATCACCAGAGGCTCCCGGTGTTGGTGACGGAGACACCAGCGCTTCTCTCGGACTGTATTTCCTTACCTTTGTGGTCCTGGTAACTGCTGCCCTCAGGGGCAGGAGGCTAACGTTACACAGTTGAGCCCGAGAGGAGGGGCCCAGTTTCAATATTTTGTTTACAAACTGTAACAAGCAATACTCCAGACTCTACTTTTAAACTTACACAACATAAATGACCTATGTATTTATACGTAAATATGAACCATTTCCCAGTCATCTTTCTCATCCTCCGTCTTCTTCT
>CAEMYA010000618.1:20609-45808 GCA_903131615.1 Diplodus sargus
GTGTGAACGCCTAACAACATTTGTCAAACAGTGACAGACAGACGTGCACATGCTGCTTCATACGTACGCAGCTTTTTGTTACGCGTGAAATACAATCTGCACGTAACAACGCATGCACGCACGCACGCATGCATAACAAAATAATCATGCGTGCGTGCGTGCGTGCGTGCGTTGCTGCGCGTCTCTCTGGTTGTATTGACATCGATTTAACGCCATAGTGAGTGCGTGCGCGTGCGTGCGTGTGTGTGGTACTGATATAATCGGTTCTTAACATGAATTATTTCAGGAAATGGACAAAGTACAGGAGTATGAGAAACTCAAAAAGGATCCTTTTTTTTCCTCTGTACAAATTCGAACGTCAAATAATACATCCTGAAGACGTACTTCTTCTTTTCTTTTCTACTGGTCGCACCTTGATGACGTGTGTGACCCTTCGCTATGCCCCGCCCCCTTAGTTACTGTTGCCATGTCTGTAAGGCTTATGCGACCTCCGTATGAAACTGATTTTCCCGATACCGTTCAGTGTGACAACTTTTGTCCTGATACCGTTCAGTGTGATGCCGTTCAGTGTGACAACTTTTGTCCTGATACCGTTCAGTGTGATGCCATTCAGTGTGAGAACTTTTGTGCTGATGCCGTTCAGTGTGACATTTTTTTTTCCATGATCAATCTGACAATTTGTTCCTGATGCCGTTAAGTGTGACAACTCAATTATGGATGCTGTTCAGTGTGACAACTTAATTACTGATGCTGTTCAGTCTGACAATTTTTTTTCTGATGCCGTTGAATGTGATAATTTTTTTCCTGATACCGTTCAGTGTGATAATTTTTTTCCTGATGATGTTCATTGTGATATTTTTTTCCTGATACTGTTCAGTGTAACAACGTAGTCACTGATGCGTTCAGTGTGACAATTTTTTTTCCTGATACCGTTCAGCCGAGGTGGGAGTAAGTCACATACATGCAAGTCATAAGCAAGTCACAAGTCTTAACCTTCAAGTCTTAAGCAAGCCCAAAGTTACTATTGATGAAAATCAAGCAAGTCAAGTCAAGTCATTGCTAAGGTCAAACAAGTCACAAGAAGTTCGTATGAATGTATTCTTCATATCTGTAGACACAGTAAACAGAAGAGGGTGGTTGGTCAATAATATGATGTATGTGCGTAGTTGATCAATTTTAGAGTTTTTTTTCAAACCCATAAATACAAAAATAAGATTAGATTATAGCTGCTGCGCAGCGATGGGTCGGGTCTGGGCTATTCTTGGCAAATTTAGGCAATTCTGAGCAACAAATAGGAGAATAGGAAGACAAGACAGTTGACAACAATGTTCATTTTGGACCACTTGAGGCTTGAGCTCACAACTTCTGGAACCAAAGACTGTCATCTATCACTCTGAGCTAATTGGCAAGTGGCAATACAACAGTGGCTTCACAAATTGAGTTAGCCATTCACTGTTGTGCAGGCAGATTTGACACCACTGTAAAAAATTCAGTTGTCAAGACAAAAATCTGAAAATACACATATTGCAGCATGGAGATGTTGGATGTTTGTTTTTAACAATGATTGATTTGCTCCATAAGTGAATAACTCATGTTTAAAAATGCTGCTTGCATTGACTGCAATTATTCACATGAGAGCAGAATTCAAAATGTTCTCAAAAATTCAGTTTTTTAGGTAAAATTCTGATATTTGTCAAACATCATCCACCATGACTCTAAAAAATGTTTTTTTTTTGTTTTTTTTTCCATCAACATGTGAAGTTTTTCCTCACTCGAATCGAGGGTCTAAGGACAGAGGATGTTGTTCACTGTACAGATTGTAAAGCCCACTGAGGCAATGTGATTGTGATTTTGGGCTATATAAATTAAATTGATTTGATTTGATTTGCTGTGATGCCACCATCAGGACAATTGTCTTGTGTTTCATGTTGAGGACATCTGACATCATCACCATCATCATCATCATCATCCTTACTGGGTCTCAAACCCACAACCCCTAACACCAATAACCAGCTCCTAACTCACTGAGCTAATTGGCTGGACGTGAGACCTGAGGTCGGTTTCACAAAGCAGGTTTAGTGAAAACTCTGAGTCTGTTAACCCTGAAATGAGGGAAACTCTGAGTTTTCCGTTTCACAAAGGGAGGTAACTCTAACCAGAGAAAGAGGCGTAACTCTAGCCTGTTTCACAGAGAGAGGTAACTTAAACTCTCGGTCAGTTACCATGGTAACATACTCTATGAACTCTCAACAAACCTCAAGTTTCTCTCTGTCTCCGCCCTACTTTCAGCCACACACAGTATTTGATTTCCTCATTCATTCAGTCAGCAGGCGAGTTTTGGCGTAGTATAGTTCTGCCGTCTGTTTTTTGAGAAAATCATTGCAAAAATCAGTCAGTAGGCCTACATTAGAAGTTAGGTGGCGACTATTTTCACTACCATGGCATGTCATTTTGATAATGATCCCGTGAATGAAGGTGCAGCATTACTGCGTAGAGAAGTAAATATTCGCCGGGAGATGATTATCAGACCGTGCACAGATGTTCTTGCATTTCCAGACAATTATCTTTTTGAGCGGTACCGTTTCACTTCACAGTCCATTATTTACATACACAACCTAATCCGTCCTTACATTTCCAACATTACCAACCGAAGTCATGCTCTCACATCCCAGCAGATATTGTGTGTATCGCTACGTTTTTTTTGTTTGTTTTTTGCAAATGGGTGCTTTTTATACAACGTCGGAGATGCAGAGCACTTGAGCAAGGCAATTGTACGCATAGCGGTCAGAAAAGTGTGCCTCGCCCTGAAACGGCTTCTACCCATCTTTATCATTTTCAGCTCCTCTGCCTCCGTTAGAGGTGGCGGTGCTGGGCCACCACCCGTTTTACGGGCATCTGCTTTCTTTCTGTTGGCTGAGTAGAAGTCTGTGTTAGTTTAAGGCTTAATTATTTAACAGAATATGATATAGATGAGAAGACATTTATGTTCGTGAAAACAGCATAATGTTGGGGATAAAACAACTATACAGTCAAACAGCCACTTAATATTTATTTAATGTAAAACATGATCGAAATAAGGTACCCCCATGAGATTATGCCGAGGTCTAATGTTTGTATGTTTCATGCCAAGTGCGCTTCTCCCTCACGGGATTGCACCTAAATGAAATAAATTAATAGCTCCAGGTGAAACTACTCTGAGTTGATCAAACTAACCTAAATCAGCGGTTCTGGAACCGAAAACTCAGAGTTTCCTATCTCAGAGTAGATCAACTCAGAGTTCAGGGTTAGACTCAGAGTTTGTTGAACCTGCTTTGTAAAACGGACCTCTGCTGCGTAGGTTCATTTGTCTACTCAGGGAGTCACTGTCCGGGCAGCTGTTGTCAAGGCAGATTTCAAAATGTCAGAAATTCTGTTACCTGAACAAAAATCTGATAATACATAAATTGCATCTTGACAGCATGGAAATGTTGGTGATTTGTTTTTAACTCTAATTGTTTTGCTTCATGAGAGAAAATCTGATGTTTAAAAATGCCACTCTTACATTGACTCCAGTTGTTCCCATGAGAGCAGAATTCAAAATGTTCTCAAAAATTCAGTTTTTGAGATAAAATTCTGATATTTGCCAAATTTCATCAACCCTGACTCCAAAATATTCTCAGTTTTTTTTCAGGAAGATTGAAAATGTATTTAGCAAGAATTTGATAGTATATTTTTACAGTACTGTTTATAGTCAAACATTTTGATGCACTGTAGGCTTAATTTTTGATAAATCAAAAATCCGAGAAACACGTTTTGTGGAGGACGGTCTGAAGATGCTGTCTAGCAAGTTTGGTGACAATTGAGCAAAAATTGTGGGAGGTTTTTGGATCTCCTCCCCTGAGCCTGGGGAGGTGCAAGTCTAAGTCAAGTCTCAAGTTATTAATGCCAAGTCAAAGTCAAGTCGAGTTTTTCATCGGTGTTAGTCAAATAAGTCTCAAGTCCTCAAATTTGCGACTCGAGTCCGACTTGAGTCAAGTCATGTGACTCGAGTCCCCCACCTCTGCCGTTCAGTGTGACAATTCTTATCCTGAGGCAGTTCAGTGTGACAAGTTTTCTTTCTTAGGCCTTTTGGTCCGATGATTATTTTTCATGTGGCTGTTTGGTGCGAGCGTGACAGAGCTTTTCCTGAGACCTTATACCTTTTCATCTGAGGTCTGACGCTGAAGCCTGATCATGAGGATGTCCTAAAATGTACACCATACACAAAGGTCAACTTGCACCATGAAATATTAATGACGATAAAAAGGCAATTCACGTCATAAAACACACACTCATTTAGCACAAATTTAGAAAGCCTCTCTCCTCTGATTTTAAATCTGCAGCTTTCTTGGCATGAATCTCTCCTTTCCATCTCCATTCCCATCTCCAAATTAAACTGCTGCCAAAGTAACCTGTTAAGAAATAACCGGGATGTTTGTATTCCTGAAATTGGACTACGTTTTTGTACACATCTGCTAAGGATAACTGTCCGCTGTTTGACAGAGAGACAGGGTTCCCAGTCTTTTAGAAAAATCAGTTCCTGGTACCTTTCAATTAGTTTTTTTTTGACAATCCAGGATGGCACTTGCTCAATTTGTGCCTGTGGCACAATGTTATCCAAAGATTTAGATTTTTTATTTATATTGTCCAATTTCTGTAATTTAAACACTACACTCGAATCACCAACATACTGTACACTCCTCCTTAATGCATGGCAACTCCCCAAATCCCAAAAATCAACGACCTAGAACTCATTCCCATGTGTGCACTTTGCCGAAAACTTCACACAGAGTTTACAAGATGATTTGCTGACTGAGGTTCAGAAATTCAATTTCAAACTGTTCAGTAATCTGTTTGCAGCTGACAGCACCCTAATGAACTACAAATGGACTTGAACAAACTCCAGTGTCACATCACACCCACAGCAAAGTACAAAACTGGGCCAGGGCCAGGCACATTTTGATGCAATTTGGTTTAACTGTTCAACAGGTAGTGTGGTTTCAGCTGAGACATTTGGTTGTGTGGTTTACAATTGCCAATCAATATTAGAAAGCTATTGCTCAGGAAAAAAAATATATGTGAATGATACATAAACAACTATGTTGCTGCTATTTACAGTTAGATGAAGTCTGTGAACTCTGGAGTATGGTAGCTATAATCCTCAAACTATTGTCTGCCTCAGCCATTCATGCCTGCTTGCCCAAACTGCTTTTCAGATAGTGTTTTCATCCGAGTGTTACTGCCTTTGGCTGTGTAGACGCCAATCCACCTTGAGTCACGAGGCTGCATGAAGTATGGCTCAAGTTGATCATAGAGACGACAGAGCAACAGCTTTTACCCATAGTCTGTCTCACCAGAGACTGCAACAACTTCACAGCACAAAAAAATAAATACATTGTTGGGTTGTTTAATTTCTACAGACTTTTTTGGTTCACTATGTATCATTCTCACTTTGTCTGCTTCTCCAAGCTGCTTCACAATCTGCGAGGAATTCGCACAGAACGAACACATCTTTTCAGCTGATGCAAGTAATTCTCAAAAGAGAAAGCACTGCACTCATCAAGACTGCCATAAAGGTTTGCATCTGATGCCAGGTGTGAACATTGTCGACAAGGCACTCATCCCCATACAAATGCATTCCCTGGGCAATGAAGTACACCAACAACTCCTCTGCATTGTGGCTGTACTGTTTTGCCAGTCTTGGACAAACAAGGATAGATAACGCCACACTAAAAACCAGCAAGTGCTCATGGAGCTCCTTTGAAATAAAACCCTTAAGCACAATTTTTCCAGTATAGAGGCCAAACTGTCTCAGTTCGGTGGCCTTCCGTCTGTCAATGTCTTCCAAGCCTCTTGGTTTCCTTGCAAACACATTAGGAATGCACATTCTAAGCTTCAGAAGCTTATGACTGGCCTGCTTAATATGCCCAGATGACAATCTGACTGTCCGTGGTCCTCTCAGCCACAAAAGGATTAGTTTGTGCATGACCCCAAGACAACACTGGTGCATATAATCTGCAGTAAAGTTCTCAATCATGTTGAGATGCTCCTCCTGGGACTGATCTCAGAGTGATTTATCAGTCCTCAATGTTAGATTGGTGATTTCAGGATATATCACTCAATGGCCATCCCACAATCCTTTTTGGGTACATTTGTCAAATCCATAATAACTTGAATACACTTTCATGGACTTTACCATAGCCTTGGCTGGGGCATCACATGTAACACAACACAGCTTCACCCTAATTAAACCACTGTCTGTCTTAGTCCACTTTCCATTATGCTGTGAAGGTCACCAACAACATGATCAAGAAAGTCAAGGTTAGTTGGCTTTGACAAACCAAAACAGAGAACCAATAGGAAAACTGTGAGAGGAGATAAATTCAGTTGGCACAACACTGGCCACATGGTATCCTTGCTGCTTTTGAAAAGCAAGCCATCAATATTGAGGGAGATGCCAATGAAATGTAATTCAGAGATGTCCTGTTGAGGATACATTTTCAAATGTTTCAGGAGCTGGTCTTTGCAGCCAAGGAAGATACACTACATTCCTGATTTCAACTCCAACTCTTTCACAGGTGTCGAGCAGTGTTTTTTCTGTCCTTGGCAGCTCTGAGTGTCCTATCAAAATCTTTGACAAAGTATCAACTGCATTGTGTTTCACTTGCTATTCGGTTGCCCACTGTGCAATGGAATGTCTGAGTGTGGTGTGAGTTTTTATCAGTGTTGGGCACGTTACTTTAAAAAAGTAATTATGTCATGACTGTAGATTCTTGTTCCTTGTTTTGTTTTCGGTTGTCATGATTTTGTCTTGCGTCTTGTTCCATGTCGTTGTATCTTGTCTTGTGTCTTTTGTTTTTCCATGCCCTCATGTGTCCTTTAAGTTCTCCTGTGTATTTTCTATGTTCCCTCTGGCTCCCTCTGTCTATGGTATTGTTCCCTTCATGTGCTCCTCCCCTTCGTTATCTCACCTGTTGGTCCACCTCACCTGTTCCTCGTCTTGTCATCAGTGTCTGTGTATTTAGTCTCTGTGTTCCCCTGCACTCCTTGTCTGGTCATTGTCGCTGATGTTGTTGCTGTCTGTCATTGTCAGTGTGTGTTCTCGTCAGGGGCTGTCTTGGTCTATGCTCCATGCTCCAGTTCTTGTGCCTCCGCCTGTCTGTTCCTTGTTTCCCCACGGTACGTGTTTTTGGAGTTTTTGCATTTTTGCTTTGAGTTGAACTTTGATTATTTCTTTGTACTTTGTCTTGCCTTTTAGTTGCTACTTTGCCTAGCTTTCTTTTGTTACTTTGCCTCTTGCCCCCGTTTTGTCTGTTCTGTTTTGTGTTCAGCTTTTGAATAAAGCTCGCCTTTTGTTTCCCCATCTCCTTGCCTCTCGTCCGTAACTGCATTTGGGTCCACCTTCCCCTTATCCATAGTCCCCTTTAACCCCCAGCCTGACAAATTAGTTATAGTTACTAGGTACTTCTCCCAAAAAGTAACTGAGTTAGTAACGGAATTACTCCACTATGAAAGTAACTAGTTACCAGGAAAAGTAACTATTGCGTTACTTTTAATTATCCCCCCTTTTGAGCTATTATCATTATAGCATACTCGGCATCTATATATTTAGAAAATGTCTTTCTTGCATGGCGGACCGGCACCTGCTCTCGCCGGTATTTTGCCAAGGAGGGCTCTGAAGGAGTCTGATTCAACTGTTGATAGTGGTAACATGTTCTCAGCCTATCATTGAATTCAGCTCAGTCTGTGTCACAAGTTTTTGCGAAGCTGGAGCAGAAAAATACAGCTTTAGCTGCTTGGATGGCTCTGTGTCCTTCTTTGTTAGCGGAGCTCACGTTAGCCACACCTGGCCTGCTATCATCATCAACAGTTAACAATGATGTTTGTGGCCACTAGTTTTGTAGAAGCCTGTGCTGCTGAGAGATGCTTCATTAGAGTGGAGTTGCTTACAAAGGATGTGGACAAAGGAGATTAAAGTAGTGTCTGTACTTCCACTTTAAAAATGTTAACTTTCCCTCCGGACTCGCCTTGCTGCAGCTTACCTCTGCTAGCTTGTGTGTGACAGGCTGGTGTGTGCGTGTGTTGTTTGCGTGTAAACTGAACACTGCCTCTGATTGGCTTACGAACTCTCACTCTCCCTTAGAGAGCCAATCATCATCACTTATGCGGTTGTCTCGCCCCTCCCTCCTCCCTCAGCAAAGCTGCAGCTTCTGTGGCTGAGAGACGAGCAGGATGACAACAGTTTCAATGAGTAGCGTCAGTTTGTAACGTGACACATTTAATTGTCAGTAACAGTAACAGCGTTGTGATGATGGAAATAGTAATTAGTTAGATTACCTGTTACTGAAAAAAAAGTAATGCCGTTTGTAACGCCATTTATTCTAACGCTGTTTATTCTAACGCCATTATTCCCATCACAGGTTTTTATATTGCTGCTATTACTGCTCTGGGACAGTACATTCTCAAAATCTCTCTCATCTGAAAAATTCTGTTCAACAGAAGCCCTCTCTCCTGTGTATTCTTGATTAAGCAGTGAATGACACTGAAGAGGAATGTTAAAAAAAATTCTAATGCAGCTATTTGTTCGTGTGCACATACCTCCAATCTTTTTGCCCTTTTCCAGCGGGCTGAGTATGGCTTATCTGACATTACAACTTTCTTAATTCTGGACACACCCCGGAAAAAACTAAAAGAAAAAAAAATATCTGACAGAATTTTTTAAGAAAAAAAAAGGCCTACCAATGCTGATGTCATACCCATGATGCGTACACTGTAAAGAGAACACAAAAAATGCCAGTATGAGTTTAACATTCATGTTAAGTGAAATATCAGTACAGTTACCCAGACACAATAATGGGCAAAACTATATGACAACACATCCCTGGAAATGTGCATTTTATAGCTGTCACAAGAAGATGCAGAGTATGATCTATGTAAGCCCCTTTTACACTGGCCTAAAAAAACACTTAAACCCAAGAATATCTGGCTTTTCTCTTCAGTAGGAAAGGGTTTCATCAGCTCTCAATCCAGGGTCAAATGACTGCACTAATATAAACGCAACACCCGGGTGAACACGCTATTATCCAGCGCACATCAGAAAAAAACAGAAAGGGAAACCGGTCTACTGGCAGCGGCCAATCAATCGCCTGTTTTAAGGTACACACATTGAGGTGCATACAGTACACACACACAGTATTATTTTTATGTCAGCACTTTTCACTCATAGAAATATCATCAGATCATTTTAACCCTAATCCTATATCATGTATCACTCACCAGCCAAAAGAAACAACAATGCCGTTAATCTATTAGATGGCTGGTAAAATCTTAACATTCACTAATTTTTCATTTCTGAGGGTGGATAAAGACAGCAGGGTTTCTGCACGTTTGAACGAGTCAAATTTAAGACTTTTTTAGACCTTTATAAGAAGCATGAAAAAATAAGGAAAAATGCAGTCTATGAATTACTTTCAAAAATAACCAAATGTATTGCCATTCACAGAGCAACTTAAACAATGTAGAATGGAGTGAGTGAGTGTGTGTCACATTTTTACATTCAATTAGTTTTTCATTTTAATTACATTTTTCAGTTTGTTTTTTATTTCAGTTTAGTTATAATTAGTTTAACTAAGTGATTAAGAGTTTGACTTTAGTTTTTGTCTAGGAATTTAATTAAATTAACTATTATAACACTGGTGCGTGCACACGCACACAGACATGGTGTTCAAAATCCAAAGCACCTCCGCTTTCAATATCGGAGTTGAGCCAAATATGGTTTGAATGTCGCTTGACTGTGAGACGGTAGAGGTGGAGCAGAGTTCAAGTCGAGCAGAACTGGATAAACTTGGACTGGGAAATGGTGACAAAGGCATGCAGAAGTGTGTGGTAGCTTGACTTTGCTGGAGACATTTAGAAGGTAACGGGTGTTTTCCCAATTTTTTGTGTGACACCTGCGCTTTCACACCAAGTGTGCCCAATTTGAGGGTCCTCTGGCAGATTTCGCAGTCAAAGTCTGTCCGGAACTGGTGAAGTGTATGCCGACAAATTCCAACCGAGCTGTTCGCAAAATGCCACTTACGTTCCAGGACACTTCAGTAAGAACATATGGAGCTAACTGTGAATCTCACCAACACATTTCTACAAAACTGAAAAAAAACAAAAAAAGGTGACGACATAAGCATTAAATGAACATACATATTCAAGACCTAACTAAATGTAATTTAAGACCTATGTGCAAAATATGGATGTATTTAAGACTTTTTAAGACCCCGCGGAAACCCTGAGAAAGTTAATTTTGTACCCAGCTTCCTAGTTATTTATGACAACACACATGCTCAACGTTACTCGCTTTTGGCACAGCATCAAACGGGAATAAGTTAGTTTGTGGTCAAGAAAGTAAGTTTAGGCATACAGAGTTACGCTAACATTAATAATATAAAAACAGTTATTGTAACCATACCGTTAAAGCCTCGATGGTGCTTAAGTGTGGGTGCACAGGTTCGGCTGGTGGCCAAGGTACCTGGAGGGGGCTGGTTAGGATGAAGGGTGCCAAGAAGCCAGCTTGGTGTTCTGGGGATTTCAAGGGGCTGTTGGTAGGGAGACAGAGTCCATGAATACAAGTTTGGAAGCCAGGATTATAAGGGAGGCAGGTGAATGTCGAGGTAGTTATTCCACAAAGACTGCCAAGCCTCACTCTCACTCACAGTTACTGTACTCAGAATGGAGTACCAGGGGCACGAAACTTTAAATGGAGTACCAGGGGCGCGAACCTCCAGTGGGGCAGGCTATGGGCTTTATCCCGGGGGGATGCTTAAGTGTGGGTGCACAGGTCCAACTGGTGGGCAAGGTTCCTGGAGGGGGCTGGTTGGGATCAAGGCTGCCAGGAATGCAGCCTGGTCTCCTGCGGCTTGATGGAGTCTTCTTGGGGGCTGTTAGTGGGGAGCCAGAGGCCATGAATACAAGTTAGAAAGCCGGTATTACAAGGAGACAACCAGAGGGAGGGGGGAATCTGGGGGAGTTTAGCCGACACAGAGTGCTGTGATCCTGGACAAGGAGCCAGGGAAAGGAGGCAATCCTGCAGGCACTATGGTGGAGGAAAAGGGTGAACACAGCAACGTGGGACAGGGCAGAGATATTCATATCCCCTTGGGCAAGGGGTTAGAGTTTGATCTGTCAGCAGGCCTGCTCATGCTGCCAACTCCAGTAATGGACAATGCTTACGAGGGACACAGCAGGCCATCAACATCGCCAAACCATGTGCCTTTTTCCTGGGCAGAGCAGGTGGACAGCGAGGACAGCGAGGACCCCTACTCATAGTAGGGATCGTCGAGCAATCAAATACCTTCACCCTTGATCATGTCTTCCTTCAAAGTCCTTTCCATCAATGTGAGAGGGTTAAGAGACTCAGTCAAAAGAAGAGTTGTTTTTGATTTTGTAAAGTCTCTGCATGTTTCTGTCTGTTTTTTGCAAGAGGTTCATTTAAGAGATAAGGGGGATGTCGGGACCTTCACGAGGGAATGGACAAATGGGGACTCAGTTTGGTGTGTGCTGGGGGGTCCATTCCACAGGGGTTGGGATCCTGTTCGGGCGGAGGGAGATTGTGGTTGAGGAGGTATTCTTTGTTGTTCAGGGGAGGATGGTGGGCTGTGATGTTGCATGGGGTGCAAACAAAATGAGGGTATTTGCAATTTATGGCCCACACACTTCAGCTGGCAGGCAAGAGATGTTTGGGCTGCTGGAGCCCCATCTCGGAACAAATAGGCAGGTAATTGTGGGGAGGGATTTTAATGTAGAATTGGGCAAGGGACTAGATGCTAGTGACTCCTTTATTTCCAGGCTTATGTCCAGACACAGCCTGGTAGACGGGGGGAAGTTTGTAAGGCCAATGGTTGATGGTCCCACATGGCGCAACTCACGTTGATCAGCCAGCTACCTGGATTATGTTTTTTTTTAAAAGCCTTTAGTTTGATGGCAGGTAGACCATTCCTGGTTTTCTTTTCTGATCACGATGGTCTGCTTTTCGAAGTGCGCTCATGCGCGCCTGTTTTTGGGCCAGGTACCTGGCGACTGAACAATAGTATTTTAGAAGAGGACTCGTTCCTTCAGCTGTTTCAAGTGTTTTTTAGAGACCTTTTAGGACTCAGACCAATGTGTACTGGAGTGATAGAGTGGTGGGAGGTCGCAAAGGAACGGATAAAGGATTTTTGTTGAAGTTATTGTAAAAAGAAGGCGCAGTTAGCAAAGAGGGGGGTGTCTCACCTTCAGCACCTCCTCGAGCTCGAGTATGCCAGAGGAAACTGTGGCGGCAAGGTACATCAGAGGGCGTGTGACTCCCTGAAGGAACAGCTCAGGGTCATCTTTGAGGGCAGGGCACGTGCATACCTGTACAGGGCACGCCGGGATTTCCTCGAGAAGCATGAGACATGTTCCTCTGTTTTTTTCAGCTCCATACGGGCGGATAGGAAAAAACGAGTGATGATTGGGATAAGGGATAAACAGGACAGGGTAGTGTCAGAAGCCAGAGAGATGGTGCGTGTTGCCACGGACTATTACCGCAGAATTTTTATGGAGAAAGAGATAGATGTCGGGGGAGGGGAAGTCTTTCTGGATTTACTCACCCAGCGGGTGCCGGCAGACATAGGTCAGGCTTTAGAAGCCCCACTCACCCTTGGAGAATTAAAGAGGGTGCCCTTCGCAGAATGAACAGACGGAAAGTGCATGGCATCGACGGCCTGCCTGTAGAGTTCTATCTCAAGTTTTGGGATATAC
This sequence comes from Diplodus sargus, assembly GCA_903131615.1. Classification (NCBI taxonomy): domain Eukaryota; kingdom Metazoa; phylum Chordata; class Actinopteri; order Spariformes; family Sparidae; genus Diplodus; species Diplodus sargus. The sequence goes on from CAEMYA010000618.1 coordinate 33,396, forward strand.
TTGGACCGGTAGTATTAGAGGTGTTGTCAGCAATACTCAGCACAGGTACAATGGGAGGGTCCTTGGCCACTGGAGTCATTTCCCTTCTGTTCAAAAAAGGGGAGCATACCGACTTAAGTAACTGGCGGCCGCTGACCATGCTGTGTGTGGACTACAAACTCCTGGCAAAGGTCTTGGCAGATCGTCTCGGCACAGCACTCCCACACGTGGTCCAGGCAAAGGCCTTTGACAGGGTCCACTGGGATTTTATGTTCAGGGTTTTGGAGAGGCTAGGTTTCAGTCATGTTTTTGTTGGGTGGATGCGTTTACTATATACTGGTGTGGGGAGCATTGGGTCAGTTAATGGCCGCGTTTTTTTAGGTTGCACTCAGGGGTGAGACAGGGGTGCCCACTCTCACCACTGCTCTACATCCCGTACAAGGAGCTTCTTGCTGCAGCCATTCGGGCTGATCAAGGAGTGAAAGGCCTCCTGGTTCCTGGTAGTGGAGGTTTGCTGGTCAAGCTGTCCCAGTACGCAGAAAAAAAATCTGTTCTTATCAGTTTAATATCTGATATGTCCTCTATGTGGGGACAACATATTAAATGTATTTTTAGCCTCGGGAGCTGAAACAGGGGCTTGCTCCGTTCACTCCATGCATTGACGCATGGACGTGTCTTTTGCAGTAGAGTTTGCAAGATCTTTTACAGCATGGGAGAGGTCTTTTTTTTTTTGACTCCATAACTTGGAATAGGAGCGCCAAAAAATCTTGTCAATGCGGTTTGTGAGTGTGTATCTAAGACCCTTTTTACCATGTGAGCCACAGTTAGGACTTTCAAAGCTGACATCACATGACCAACACATGACCCAGACCACATACTCCAAACCCTTGGGTAAAGGTATGGAGCAATGATTCATCACTGGATGGATTGAAACATGTACAGCGCTCCTTGCTGGATTTGAAGTGAAATATGTGACAACTGTCACAGGATGAAGCAGGCAGAGCCATCAGTGGGAGTCCTTCTTTTGTGCTGTAGGGTATGAAGCCACACACGACAGTTCTTTGAGTTTAGACTTTTATCAGCAACCATTTTTGCCAATTAGGGGAATGTGTTTTACGACTGTGGTTCATAACCAACTAGAGTCTTTCCTTTTTTTACATGGAAAGGTCCCATTAGTGGTGACTGTTGTTCTCTGTGCTCTGTGGATGTGCTGGTGGGTGTTCTGCAGCTTCTTCTGGGTCTCCGGTGCCAGCATTGCGTCTCTGCTCTTTTGGAAGCCGGCGTGCATCTTCTTCTGGGCCTCCGGTTCCAGCGTTGTCCTTCAGGGGGGAAGATCCTTCCCAGGGGTGCGGCCAATACTTTATAGCTCCGTAGGCAATGAGGGAGATGGCCCACTGGATGTCGAGGGACCCTGATGATGTCTTCCGCATGGTGGAGGTGTCCTCTTACTATCATATCCATTACATTTCTAAGTACAAGGAAGCTGGTGCCACAACGCGGTCGTCGTTGTGGACCCACACATTATTTACATTTTTTACAAACATGGGAAAGCTACAATTTATGCTCCTTCACATCACAGGATCACGCCATTATGAGAAGCAAGATTGTTAGCGGGTAGGGAAGGACAGAGCTTTACAAGTACAGGAATGTCAAGTTTTGCAGCTACTTTTGGCTCCATGATCAGCTAGAGCACTGCCTCTTGAACCATCGTCTAGGATTTGGTGTAAGCTCCCTAATTAAAAACAGAGATGAGGAAAATATGTAAACATCCAAAAGCATGTTTGTAGTCTGTGTAAATGGCGACAATTTTACCTTTTGCAAGATGACATGGTCTCTTCAGTGGAACAATTCAGCTACGTGGGCGGAACTTGAGGGTGGCAGGGCGGCGCTATCAATTATTGAAAAATTATCACAAATTGCATACCCTGCGCATGGCACTCCATATTCTCTATAAGCAAAGTCCATTATCCATGTCTACAATAACCTGTCATTGGTTGTCAGACATTTGCACACCTTTACTGGTTCCAATTACGGCTTTTCCAAAAAGCTTCATTCTACGGTTTGACCAGCAGGGGCAGTCAAGAGCCGTGAGACATGATTGCAAGGTTGCTGGAAAGGGTTATCTGGAAATGACGGCTTACTTTCAGGGGGGGTGTGGATAGTTGTACCACATGGTTGCGTTCAAGAAAATGATTGTTACGTCAGCAACAAAAACAAACACACCCCCCACCAGTGCATACTCAACTTTGTCACATTCATAATTTTAGCAGTGACCAGGGATGGAGAGGGGAGAATCTGGAGGTCTGTAGCCTGCACAGAGTGCTTGATCTCTGGGTAAAGAACCGGAGACGAAGAGGGGAGAATCTGGAGGTCTGTAGCCCGCACAGAGTGCTGGATCTCTGGGTAAAGAACCGGGTATGGAGAGGGGAGAATCTGGAGGTCTGTAGCCGCACAGGGTGCTCGATCTCTGGGTAAAGAACCAGGGACAAAGGGGGTGGATGTGGAGACCTCTACCCCACACAGAGTGCTGTCATCCTGGTTAAAGAACCAGGGATGGAGAGGGGAGAATCTGGAGGTCTGTAGCCCGCACAGGGTGCTCGATCTCTGGGTAAAAAACCAGGGACACAGGGGGTGGATGTGGAGACCTCTACCCCACACAGAGTGCTCTCATCCTGGGTAAAGAACATGTCCAACTTGGGCCGAATTCGCCAGATCTTGAAATTCGGGACTCCCCAATCCAAGTCCCTGGGAAAAGTCCCCAACGACATAGATTGCAATGGCCTGCAAAGTGTCGCACTTGGCAAAGTGAAATGAAGTGCTTAATCCTCTAGCCTGCGGACAGCCACACCCACTCCCGTCCCCACATTACCCCAGGCCCTGTGCGACAGGTTTGCAGAGAGAGGAAAGCCTGCTTGTCTGGCGCAGGCAGCCAAATTTCACAAGCTCCCGGGCGCTTCCAGACTCAGAGCCTTTGGTCTGCAACAGTGATTGATTTTCCACAAGGCAGGGGAAGGGTGCACCGTTCCGAGCTGCAATACCGGGTCGCTGCGTGGAGTGAACGGAGCAAGCCCGTGTTTCAGCTCCCGAGGCTAGAAATCCATTTAATATGTTGTCCCCATATAGAGGACATATCAGATATTTAACTGATAAGAGCAAATGTTTTTATTTTTATTTTTTATTTAACCACAGCAAACATGCATCTCACCATTACACTCGTGCACCATAAACATTTTACACCATACCCCTAATAAAGCACAAGACCCAAGGACCATCTAATTAGAAAATGAACTCTTCCAGCGCTCTTTCGCTGCATGAAATCCGTACCGGTCCTCCTCCAAACTCCTCATTCGTCCTACCTCATCCCGTATCTTTGCCACCACCCCACCCGTCCCCCACTCCACATTGTTTTTTATCAGCACTGTTAGAGCATCCCATAGTGCACCCTTCCCTAAAGACAGCAATAAACAAAACAGGAACCCCTCCCTTCTCCTGCCTCTCAAACCTAAATCCAACATTAACATTTCATATGATGGGAATCCCAACTCTGGAAAAAATGTTGCCAAATCGTCCCACACTCCCCTGGCAAACCCACATCCCCAAAATACATGTTCGATGGTCTCGTCCATCCCACAACCCACCCTGGGACACGAGCGTGTCTTTGACAGCCCGTGCCTGAATAGGACATCCCTCACCGGCATTCTCTTGTGGAGGCACAGCCAATTAATGTCCCTAAATCTGTTTGGCACACCTTTTTGTTGAATGAAACCCCATCCCTCTGTACCAACCCCATACACTCCCACAGGACCCCGCTTCTCCACCAAAGCCTTATAAAGGCTCCGGTGATCGAGGCACAAAGTCCCCTCTTTGCACTCCTTGTGGCGCTTAGCCCAGTTTACCACCTGCCTATAGTGTGGGGGTAGAATGTCTCCCTTCGGTCTCAAATTGTCCCACGCCACCAGCCTCCTCAGAGGAAAGGATAGCCAAAACAACAAAAGCAGATGGAAACGATGACCCCTGGGTTCATGTACACTATTGCACAAGAAAGAAAAGAAAAGCGAGTCTAACTTAAGTGGTACATCTGGGACCCCCCTACCTCCCACCCTCACACCCTGGCACATCCAATCTCTCCTTACATACTCGTAGCCCCCCCACACAAAGGAAAAGATGTTCCGCACCAGCCCTCTCCTGTACTCGGGGGGCAAAGGGAAAACATAGGCTAAGTAGGTGAAGGATGGCAGAATGTCTGCTTTAATCACCAGCGCCCTACCGCTCAAGGACAGGTGTCGGCCCTTCCACAGTCCCATCCAAGCACGAGCTGCTGCCAGACGCTTACACCAATTCAGCTGTGCGCTGTCCGCTACCTCAAACTCCACCCCCAGGACCCTCATTGGGCCGTGGCACTGAGACAGGCCACCCAGGCCTCCCTTCCTCGCCGCTCACGGCCCAAAATACTTGATTGAGGATTTCCCCAAATTTACCCTGGCCCCCGATACTTTAGAGAAATCCTCGAGGATACCCACCAAATGTGACACAGAACTGTCCGTTGTCAAGAACAGAGTCACATCGTCAGCATACTGAGAAATGTTCAACTCTTCCGCACCCCCACCGGGCAGGTGCAGCCCCACTACCCCTGGGTCTGCTCTTATCGCTGCTCCCAGCGGCTCTATGTAGAGCACAAAAAGCAGGGGTGACTGAGGGCACCCTTGCCTGACCCCTGTCTGCTGCAGAACCAACCCTACTCCCATTTGTCTATTAACGATAACCCTACTCCCCACTTCTGTGTACATGATCCCCAACCACCTCAAAAAACAAGGCCCAAACCCCATCCTCTCCATAACTGAAAACAGAAACCTATGATTCACCCTGTCGAAAGCCTTCTCCATGTCAAGCCCCACCAACATCATGGGCACCCGACGTCCCCCCACCCAGTGAACACAACCACTTACCAGCCCTAAATTCCACTGTATTTTCCTTCCCTCCACCCCACACGTCTGGTCCTCACAGACCACATGAGGAAGAGCCTGCCTAAGCCTGCATGCCAGGACCCTGGCCAGGATCTTATAATCCGCACAGAGCAGGGTGATTGGCCTGTAGTTCCCCAAAACATCCCTGTCTCCCTTCTTGTGCAGAAGGGTCAGAACCCCCTCCCTCATCGTCGCGCCTAGAAGCCCTCTATCCAGAATCGAGTTCAAGACACCCAAAAAATCCCTTCCCAGGAACCCCAAAAAGTGACATAAAACTCCTTGGGCAGCCCATCAATACCATGCACCTTGCCGGATGGCAGTCCCCTCATTGCATTCTCTACCTCAGCCATGGTCACTTGGCACTCCAGATCCGCCGCCACTGCCCCGGGCACTCTACCTTCCAGACCCCCGAGAAAGCGGCCTGCGCCAAAATCATCCACTGCCTGCTCCCCAAACGCCTCCTCAAAAAACCCAGAGGCCACCCCTACCATCCCCTCTGGATCAGAAGTGAGGCCCCCGTCCCTCCCTCGCAGATGTGGAATGCACACCTTTGCCTGGGCTGCCTTGATCTGTTTGAAGAAATACGCACCGCAAACCTCCCCAAACTCAAAGGACTCCCTCCGACACCGAAACAAAAAGTCCCTGGCCTTCTCCTTAAAATAATTACTGAGCTCTTTCTTCATAGCCTCTATCCCGTCCCTGTCAACTTCCTTCCCGTTATTCTCTGCTGTCACCAGAGTCTGTAGGGAGCGTTGCAAACCAAAGAACTCCTCCCTTCCCGCCCGTGCCTTGGCCGAACAGTATGTGAACGTCAGGACCCGGGTATTGCGCTTTACACTCTCCCACCACTCCACCTCTGACCCAAAATAAGGCTTCAACAAAACCTACACCTCATAGTGAGAAGTGAAACATTTTCGGTAAGCCGCCTCCCCCAACACTGTGCTGTTTAATTTCCAGAACCCCCTCCCAAAATGGGGCGCAGCCACCGGGAAAGCCACCAAGAGCTGACTGTAGTCTGAAAACCACACTGGTGACACAACAGCACTCCTAATGATAGCATTGACTGGAACAAGGACAAAATCAATACGACTGCGAGTATGCCTGGAATTGGACCAAGTAATCCCGTCCCCTGTGGAGTCCACCGCCCTGAACCCATCCCGAAACATAAACCCCTGCACCACATCCCTCAGATATGGCAGACTAAAGTCCCTACTGCCCTCAAAAGAGACATTAAAATCCCCCCCTCAAGATTTGTGTCAACAACAATTTGTGTCTTGTTGGAAACACAAATGTCCCGCAAGGCCAGAAAGAGGTTCTTGCGTCCCCGTGGCTCAGCTGGAGCATACACGTTTATGAAACGAAAAGAAACTCCCTTCCATTCCGCATCCACCACCAGGACCCTCCCTTGTACCACTGAAAAACAATGAATGCACCCCTCCTACCCCCCACCTGGACTCCCCCTTGTTCCATTCCCCCGAGAAAACCCTTGCATCTCCACCATCTTTCAAATGTACTTCCTGAAGAAAACAAACCTGAAAGGAAATCTGTATTGAAGGACACCACCCCTCTTCTCCCGATCCCTCATGCCCCTTACATTCACAGTCAGAATGGAAAACTAACTGATATGCTGGGTAACACCCCTCCTGGCTCCCCCCAAGTCCCTTCAGTCTCAGTCCCCGGAGAGCCATCCGGGTCAGAAGGCTCACTCTCCGGGAGATATGCGATGCTACTGGGTGACCCGGCCCCTTGGAAAGAGCGGGCAGGGCTCAGAGGCAACACTGGCTCTGGGTCCACAGGTTGAAGTGCCATCCCGGACTCATCAACCGGAACGAAACCAGCAGAGCCGCTGACATGACCAGCCTTCGCCCCCTCGACCTGAGGGCCCTCGCTCTGGCTTCTCGTATTGAGGCCAGATGCACCCGCCACTCCGCTGGACTCCTCCTCCTCCTGGCTCATGATGAGGGCATCATAGCGGCCCGTTGGTGCTGGAGAGGCTCCTGCAGCTGCCGCTCGACCACCATCCCGGGTCTCCTTCCTCTTCTTCCTCCTCCTACGGACCTGCACGATTGGCTCTGGCCACCCTGCTTCTGCTGACGACTCCATCAGCTCTCCCCCCGATGCGACTTCCGTCTCGTCCCACCTCCTGGACCAACCTCTGCAGATGGACCTTCCTCTGACTCCATCTCGTAGTCTGCCCAGGATCCCACCAGAGGAAAGGAGTCCCTCAGGCTTACCAGCAGGTCCGCATCCACTCTGGGTCCCCCGGACACTAGCGAACCCTCTGCTTCTGCTTCCGCCTCCTTAACTGGAACCGTCTCTGCAGCCGGAGCTTTTTCCGTGATCAGAGCTGCCACCACCGTTGGGGCGACCGCTCCTGTTAATCGGATCTCCTCCAGTACCTCCTCCGGTGGCTGGAGGCTTGGTGACTGCACCACACCTGACGTTTCCGCCTAGGTGCGGACTCGCATAGGGCAGTTTTTGAGGAGGTGCCCTTCTGCCCCACACCCATTACACCCGCGGTGCAGTGCAAGAGGCGGCGCCGTGCCCAGGACCATCACAGTTCCGACAGCAAACCAGGGTACACCCACTTGCTAGATGTCCAAATATGCGACACTGTCCGCAGAAACTTGGCTGTCCCGAATAAAACAAAAAGCCCCGGTCCGCCCCGATTGAGAAGTAAGCAGGGGGGTGCTGAAGGCCGTCGTTGCTGTCTGGATCGTCCCCGAGTTGAACCCGGAACTGCCGCCGTCCAGAACATATGCCGTAGCTGTCCTTCAGGTACTTGACCGGCCTATCCACCACCCCATACCTGGCCAGGAACATTGCCACAGCCTCGTCCCCGACGTATGGGTTATAGATGTGCATGGTCATGATTCGAATATTCCTCTTGCAGAGCGGCTCAATGCGGAATGATGAAAAGGGCACCAATGCTGCCTTCTCCTTGCACTTCCCCAACACCCAGTCGTACAAGGCCTGGCTGTGTACAGTCAAGTCGTACAAGACTTCTGTACCGTTCCACTGTAAACAAAACACCTGTCCTGGGTCGATCTTGAGAGCTCCGATCAGCATTGTCCTGATGAAACATTCCCTCTTTCTCATTGCCGTCTCTCCCTCTGTCTACACAAAACGTATCGAATTGCGCAGGCCAGCCGCCATGGCTGCCTGAGCTTTGGAGCTTCCAGCCATTTAAAGAGACCAGGTCGTTGGCCAGCCACAAAGGTTAGCTGGTCCATGACGGGCCCCATACACTGCACAGCTCCAATAAGAACAGATTTTTTCTTTTTTTTTTTTCCCTCTCTCTTTATTGTCATCAAAAGTAATACAGACTTACATGTTTGTATTTAACCCAACATCGAAATGTACAAGACAATGGTGCGCAGTCAGTATCTTGCATTGAATCAGAAACTTAAACACAAGGCGCTAGTCCTCACCCCAATCATATTGGGAGATGGTCATAAATCTATTCCCATGGCAAGAAAAAAACTTAAAAAGGAAAGCATTACTATCTCTCTGCCTACCTACCTACAGTCGACCAACCCACACCTTTCCACCTCTCCAAGGCAGCGTGCTTCCCCCACTTACGGAGGTCCCTTTCTCTTCTCCCTTTGACCTCAATTTGCACCCTCTTCACAACCCCTTCCACACTGCATTCCCTGTTGCTTTTTGTCAGATCCTGCCTTGCCGACCACAAAGATCTTTTGGTCAGGCTGACTATTATCCACGTGGAGGAGGCTACCTTCCCTGCCTCTGACCCTAGCCCTCTTTCGACCTTATCCCATGTCAGATTATACCCCGAGGCCATCTGCCCTAACCATTGTCCCACTTTGCCCCATACGCCCTCTGCAAAGAAACAATCCCACATGACATGCCTTACCGTCTCCTCCCCTGTACAGCCGCTCCTGGGACCCGCAGGGGATTTGGTCAACCCGTGCCGATACATTATTTTGCGTACTGGCAAAAATTTATGGAGGCACAACTAGTTAAAATCTTTTAGTCTGTTTTCCAGACCTTTCGGTTGAATCCCCCTCCAAATACTTGCGTGGATTCCTACCACTGGAGGTGCAACCACTCTCTGGCTAACTGCTTTGTAAAAGGCCCTGTAGTTTATTCTCACGGCTGGTTCAGTTGCCTCTGGGTGGTCCTTCAGCCACCTCGCTGCATAGTGATAGTGCCATGGCTGCTGCTCCGCCCGGGGGGGCCAGATTGCTCCAGACCATCAGCCTTCTGGCCTGGTAAGCAAAATAGAGTCTAGAAAAATAGCCAGAGGGGTACACAACTGGAGCGGATAATTCCCTACACAAGGATGAGACGAAAGTGCAGTCCAACTTCAGCGGGAGGTGCGGCACATCTCTCCCCCCTGCGTCGACCCCAGCCAGCATGCAAGGCCTTGCCACATACTCGTATCTCCCTCCCCATAGGAACCCGAAGACATGGCGCATAAGAGGCCTCCTCATACTAACTGGCATTGGGTAGATGTAGACCAAATATAACAAGGAAGGCAGGATGTCCACCTTCAGTACAAGAACCCTCCCTATAAGGGTAAGGCACCTGCTCTTCCAGAGCGTCAGCTTTCTCTGAGCTGCCACCACACGCACAGTCCAATTGGCCGTGGCGTTATGGGCTGACCTCACTCCAAGTATCGTCAGCGGTCCCCTGCATAACGACAGTCCTCCTGGGACAACCGTCCTTTCTTTCCAGCTCCCAAAAAACTTGACTGACGACTTGGAACAATTGAGTTTAGCTCCGGACACCCGACCGAAATCTTGGAAAATCTCCAAGGATCGAATCAGGCAAGAGTCGCTGTCCAAAAGCAGTGTGGTGTCATCTGCGTACTGGGACAGCTTGACCCGCAAACCTCCACTACCGGGTACCAGGAGTCCTTTCACTCCTTGATCAGCCTGAATGGCTGCAGCAAGGGGCTCCATGTACAGGATGTAGAGCAGTGGTGAGAGCGGGCACCCCTGTCTCACCCCTGAGTGCAACCTGAAAAAATCCCCTAGGTGGCCATTGACTGACACGATACTGCCCACCCCTGTATATAGTGAACGCAACCACCCAACGAAAACATGACTGAAACCCATCTTCTCCAAAACCCTGAACATAAAACCCCAATGGACCCTGTCAAAGGCCTTTTCCTGGTCAAGGCCTACCACCATCAGGGGCAGGTGCCTGTCCTCCACCCAAGCCACAGCATCCCTTATGATTTGGAGATTCCATCTCAAGGAGCGCCCCGCTACCCCGCCACGTGTTGGAGTGCTATGCCTAGACGATCCGCCAAGACCTTTGCCAGGAGTTTGTAATCCACACACAGCATGGTCAGCGGCCGCCAGTTACTTAAGTCGGTATGATCCCCTTTTTTGAACAGAAGGGAGATGACTCCCGTGGCCAAGGACCCTCCCATTGTACCTGTGCTGAGTATTGCTGACAACACCTCTAATACTACAGGCCCCAATGTATCCCAAAACTTGAGATAGAACTCAACAGGCAGGCCATCGATGCCAGGCACTTTCCACCTGTTCATTCTGCGAAGGGCGCCCTCTATTTCACCGAGGGTGAGTGGGGCTTCTAAAGCTTGGGCTATGTCTGCCGGCACCCGTTGGGTGAGTAGATCCAGAAAACCCTCCCCTCCTCCTACATCTACCTCCTTCTCCATAAAAATTCTGCGGTAATAGTCCGTAGCGACCTGCACCATCTCTCCGGCTTCTGACACTACCCTGCCCTGCTTGTCCCTTATCCCAATCATCACTCGTTTTCTCCTTTCCGCCCGTATGGAGCTGAAAAAAACAGAGGAACATGTCTCATGCTTCTCGAGGAAATCCCGGCGTGCCCTGTACTGGTATGTACGTGCCCTGCCTTCAGAGATGACCCTGAGCTGTTCCTTCAGGGAGTCACATGCCCTCTGATTCACCGTGCCGCCACAGTTTCCTCTGGCATGCTCAAGCTCGAGGAGGTGCTGGAGGTGAAACAGCCTCCTCTTCACCAGCCGCGCCTTCTTTTTACAATAACTTAAACAGAAATCCTTTATTCGTTCCTTTGCAACCTCCCACCACTCTATCACTCCGGAACACATTGGTCTGAGTCCTACGAGGCCTCTAAAAAACACTTGAAATGACTGAAAGAACGAGTCCTCTTCTAAAATGCTGTTATCCAGTCGCCAGGTACCTGGCCCAAAACCAGGCGCGGATGACTGAACTTCAAAAAGCAAACCGTCGTGATCAGAAAAAAAAACTGGGAGCGGTCTACCTGCCACCAAATTAAAGGACTTTGTGAAAAAAACAATCCAAGCGGCTGGCTGACCCCCGCGAGTTGCGCCATGTGGGACCATCAACCCTTGGCCGTACAGACTTCCCCCCGTCTACCAGGCTGTGTCTGGAGATAAGCCTGGAAATAAAGGAGTCGCTGGCATCTAGCCCCTTGCCCAGCTCTACTTTAAAATCCCCCCCCACGATTACCTGCCTATTTGTTCCGAGGTGGGGCTCCAGCAGCCCAAACATCTCTTGCCTGCCGGCTGAGGTGTGTGGGCCATAAATTGCAAACACCCTCATTTTGTTTGCACCCCATGCAACATCACACCCCACCATCCTCCCCTGAACAACAAAAAATACCTCCTCGACCACAATATCCCTCCGCCCGAACAGGATCCCTACCCCTGTGGAGTGGACCCCCCCACACACCAAACGGATTCCCCGTTTGTCCACTCCCTCGTGAAGGTCCCAACATCCCCCCTATCCCTTAAATGAACCTCTTGCAAAAAACAGACAGACACATGCAGAGACTTTTGTAGGAACCAGCCATTGTCTTGTCCTTCTCTCACTACAGGAGGTGAGAGTCACATATATGTGTCCATCTCACCTCTCACCTACTCCCTGCCGTGTTGGAGTGGTCTGGGATTTCTCCTTCCCCTCCCCTCCTACTTCTTGACACTTTACTATTGACAAAGCCGCATGTGATACAGCAATAAACATTTTTGCCTTCAAGGAGAAAGAGTCTGCTGAGATCTCGAGTGGAACAATCAGATAACCTTCTGATTTCCCCTCCTTAAGGGAGGCCTGACCCTCATATCAGCCTCTTCCTACTTTCTGACCTCAATAGAGCTGGTTGTAAAGACTATGGACAGCAAGGCCCGGAGAGGTCTCATTCAACTTCTGGATTACATCAATACCTGCCTTTTCCTATGCGGACTGTTTACAATTCAAAGTCAATTCAGCCACTGGACAACATCAGGTTTTATTGTTTGTTTGAACCAGCCTGTCACCAAATGTCCAGGCTCACACTCTGAAGGTATCATCAAGAGGTCATCCCATATGTTACGACACTCAACCCAGCAGTGTATCTCCTTCCCTTTTTTATTAACTCTCAAACCCATGACTTCCAATCACCTATTATATTATAACCACGGGCTTGTGAACAAAGACCTATCTGTGGACTAAATATGTTTTTACCGAACTTCCTGTCAGGCGATAAGAGCAT
>CAEMYA010000618.1:46311-60174 GCA_903131615.1 Diplodus sargus
CCTTTTTGCTCTCCCTCCGGCCCCACATTCTTGTCTATCCTTACCTCTAGAGGCAGCCCCATCTTTGCTTTCCCCTCCCCCTTTGCCTTTTTGCTGAGCCTCCCCACGCTGCTTTGTCCGCTGTCTGGTGGGGGCTCAGCTTCAAACACCTGTGAGACCGTACGTGCCCTGTCCTTGGGCTTAGGGGAAACAACACCTAGCGCCGGGACAGGGAAAGCGCCCTCTGTGTTAGCAGGGGGGGCCTGAACCCCTCTGCCCTGTCCCACGTTGCTGTATTCACCACTTTCCTCCGCCATAGTGCCTGCCGGATTACCTACTTTCCCTGGCTCCTTGTTTGCTGTAAGACCCCCGGGGAGTTTGGTCACTTCCGCAAAAGTCTTCCTGCGGTTGGGGCAGCTCCGGTACAAATGGTCGGGCCCATTGCATCATGACATACTTTGGGCGTAGCGCAGATTTTAGCCTTGTGACCTCCCTGTCCACAGAAGTGGCAGCAGACCCCTGTGCAGCCTGCCTCTGTGTGACCTGACTGCCTGCACCTGCGGCAAAATGCTGGTTGCCACTGGTAGTACAGGTAGCCCCGATCCCCACCGAGGCTAAAAGAGGCTGGTGGGTGCTTCAGGCCTCCAGGCCCTTCCGAATCTGGGTACAAGAGCACTTGGAACTGGCGCCTTCCAGTCCAGAACCCCAAAGGCTCGTTGATGTAGCGTGCCACTGACACCACCTCTCCATATCTCCCCAAGAAGGTTGACAGCCCCTGGTCGGTCACGAAGGGATTGTACATGTGTACAGTTATGGTCCTGAAGTTGGGTCTGTCCAGGTTCAAGATGTTGTAGCCTGCCAGGGCACCTGCCCCAGACTGTTTCCTGCATGACTCTGTCACCCGTGTGAAGATTTCCTCGCTCCTCATAGTGACGTCATAAGCCCTCTCCTGCTGGTTCCACTGGATACAGAGAACCTCTTCCACCTTCAGATGGAGCTGTCCAACGATGACACTCTGGCAGTAATCGGCTCTGGATGGGGTTTCCACATCTGGTGACGCTACCTGGAAACGCAGCGAGTATCTCAGCCCGACCTTCGGGATTAACTGGTTGCTGGGGGCCGTGGAAGCCATGGCAGCCGTTTCGCTGCCACTTGTCTTCCTTTTCGCCGTGCTTGTTGTCTGCCTTGATAAGAACAGATACTACACTTGATCTTAGCCAAAAGGCCGAGAAGCGATGAGCCCTAGCTGTCTGCTGCCAGAGCCCACCTCCTGGCACTGCTCATACCTGTCGTGGTGTGCCACTCGCATCGCGCAGTGGAGTGGCTTCTGCTTAGCGGGTCCTCCCAAGCGCACTGGGTGAACCGCCTTCTTGACTGTGGTACCTCCCCCCTAGTTAGAGGTCATCAGGCATTTGCACACATTTACTGGTTCCAATTACGGCTTTTCCAAAAAGCTGCATTCTACGGTTTGACCAGCAGGGCCAGTCAAGAGCCATGGGACATGGTTGCAAGGTTGCTGGAAAGGGATATCTGGAAATGACGGCTAACTTTCGGGGGGGGGTGTGGATAGTTGTACCACATGGTTGCGCTAAAGAAAATGAGTGTTACGTCAGCAACAAAAACAAACACACACCCCACCAGTGCATACTCAACTTTGTCACATTCGTAATTTTAGCAGTGACCAGGGATGGAGAGGGGAGAATCTGGAGGTCTGTACCCCGCACAGAGTGCTCGATCTCTGGGTAAAGAACCGGGGACGGAGAGGGGAGAATCTGGAGGTCTGTAGCCCGCACAGAGTGCTCGATCTCTGGGTAAAGAACTGGGGACGGAGAGGGGAGAATCTGGAGGTCTGTAGCCCGCACAAAGTGCTCGATCTCTAGACCTCTACCCCACACAGAGTGCTGTCATCCTGGTTAAAGAACCAGTGATGGAGAGGGGAGAATCTGGAGGTCTGTAGCCTGCACAGAGTGCTCGATCTCTGGGTAAAGAACCGGGGATGGAGAGGGGAGAATATGGAGGTCTGTAGCCCGCACAGAGTGCTCGATCTCTGGGTAAAGAACCAGGGACAGAGGGGGTGGATGTGGAGACCTCTACCCCACACAGAGTGCTGTCATCCTGGTTAAAGAACCAGGGATGGAGAGGGGAGAATCTGGAGGTCTGTAGCCCGCACAGGGTGCTCAATCTCTGGTTAAAGAACCAGGGACAGAGGGGGTGGATGTGGAGATCTCTACCCCACACAAAGTGCTCTCATCCTGGGTAAAGAACCAGGGATGGACTATAACTGTCCTTGTGGTAAGGGCTTCTCAACTTGTACTTATGGACTCTGGTGCAAATGCACCGCCTGCTGGCCACTTAGCAATCTTCACCCATTCCTGACGTCCAACTTGGGCCGTATTTGCAAGATCTTGAAATTCGGGACTCCCCAATCCAAGTCCCTGGGAAAAGTCCAGGCATTTTCCGTCAACAGCGTCGTGAGGGGAGAGCGCGAACGCAGTCCCCCACTACCACAAATTATGCAGTCGAGATTCCCACATTTGGGGAATTCGCAGGGGTCAGCACAACCGGAGTGGAATGGCTGAGCCTCGCCCTACCCTGGTCAGCCTAAAGAATGCTGGAAATGGGGCAGCTAAAACCACCTGGCTGCTGCATGTACCATGGATGTCCGCAGGAACTGCAAAGCTTCAGAGCACACAACAGCACATTGTCCAACTCCGGTGAAATGCAACCTCTGCTCCTCGGCCAACCATCGCTTCAAGGACTGCCCTCAAGGATACACCAACCGGGTGAAACTGTCTACACTTAGATCAACGGTATCTTTAACCCTTTAGGCGCCGGGTTTTATTTTGAAAAATACTAGATTTTGACATCTAAATTTCAGAAGGCTATGGCTTGAAAGTGGTTTGTGATAGAGACAAAGTGTTAATAAGACAAATATTGAGAATGACCTAAAGTTTATCTAGGGAGTAAATGTTCCCATCTAATTTGCATATTATGACGTCATATAGCAGTGGCCATATTGGATTATGTAATTTCCATGAAATACCTGATATTTTGAAAGAGAGTTGAACTTATTTCATCAGATTCATCCCCTCCATCCATTTGTTATGTTGTCCACACATCAAATGAACAGGGAAAAAGTAAATTGTAAGCCAGCGGTTGTAAACTAGAACTATTACTACACCACAAAACTCATGTAAACGGTATGCGTTTGTTTGTTTTTTACCCACCACCCCCCCTCACTGGAGGTCACTTTTTCTTGTCTTTTTTCTTCCGTTTTTCTAGTTTTCTCTTCTCTGTTATTATTATTATTATTATTATTATTATTATTATTATCATCATCATCATCATTATTATTATTATTATTATTATTAATAATAATAATAACAATAGGCGTCTTTCAGCTGCAGAGGCCTTATCTGTGTCCATCTATCCAGATAAAAGTTTGTAGTATTTGCAGAGTTGCATGGAGCCTCTCATGCAAGGCATAGAGACAATAAGAACAATATTGAGACACCCCTGTAAAACTAGAACTATTACTACACCACAAAACTCATGTAAACAGTAAACGTTTTTTATGATTTTTTTTCTTCCAATTTGTTCATCAAAGGGCTTTATCAATTCCTGTTATCATCTTCCTCATCTCTCAAGTAAGCCCAGCCACCATTACCATCATCATCATCATCATCATCATTTCCAGCCCTGTTCTGCGTTCCCCTGTTGCGTCTACCACGTCCACCTCTTCTATGGACACTGCGACCTCGTGTATCAGCCCTTCTACGAACACTTCGCCCACGTCTCCCCCTGTTATCCCCACTAGTGTCGGGAGAAGTGTTGGACTCATGTGTGCTTCGTGAACACTGCTGCGGCGCTTAGCTGCACCACTGCCGCGCATGGTGGCTACGTGACCGTCGCGGTTGAAAGAGTGAACACTAACGCCGGTCTCAGCGCTGTTCTCACCACCCCCACTACTTCTACCACATCCATTTACTCCCCTACTGATAGTACGAGTTCGTGTATCATTTCCATTCCCACTTATGTTGGGCAAAGGGTCGTGTGTTTGTGCTTGTGCGTCCACCTCGCTCTGCGCGGCACCGCCATTGCTATGCAAAGACGCACCGCGACTAGCAAGCTCACTAATCAACCGACCGTCATCTTCCAAACTTAGATTTTCCCCTCTAGAATCAGAATCAGCGAACAGGAGCTCAATCACTCCCCTACGTGTCAACGTTTTGCTTGCCATTGTCGTTTATTTCGTGCTCAAATCCAGCAACAGCGCTTCCGCGAACTGGCTCCGTGGCGCACTGTCTCCGGTCTCTCACCCCACAGTTTGCACGGGACTTCCTCGAACATTTTGCATTGAAGCATGACGTTTTTCTGAGCTAAGGTCTTAGTATAGGATGTCTGCCAACTAGTGGTGGGGAGTATGAACAACATGTAACACTCTATTCAGAGAAAACAGCTGTTTTGCTCAGTACAGCGGCGTGTCGCAAATTTGCGACTCTGGCGCCTAAAGGGTTAAGCCAGGAAGACATGGGTGAAATACCAGATGAAGATAACCAGGCACCCTTTCCACATGCAAACCAGGTGCAACAGCCACCAAGTACTGCTTTCCAACAACCAAGTGAACAGCCAGCGTTTGACCTGGAGGAGGAGGCGCAAGATGGGGCACGAGTCATGGACTGGAGTGCTGAACTATCCGAGGATGACGATGAAGTGTCCAACTCCTCCGGCTCCACAACGCCTCCCCTCACCTTGCATCAAGCAGAGCACTTCTCAAGCTCAAAGATAGAATTGACACCGGTGACACTACAGGAGGCAGGGAACCGCCTGGATAACCTGCTGGCTAGCATCCCCCTTCAAGAGACAACGGCCGAGCTTCTCTTCCAGGAGGCAGAGGGTTCAACATCCCAGCTGCCGAGCATGACCGTCCACCCAACACCAGGCTCATCTGCCTCCTCATCAGTGAACAGCCAACCTGTGATGTCAACATCTGCAGCCAATCTGGCAACAGTATCCGATCTCACCCCCCAAATCTCCACAGATCAGGCTGAAGAAGCCCCCCTATCAACACAAGCCCCTTTACTCCTTCCCATCACCAACTCCTTGGTACCAGACTTGGTCGGCTCTCCTACAAGGAAACGCCAAAACGAGTCTACAATATCAGGTGAATCTTCTCCCTCGAACTCTTCTGTGATTCCTCATACCAACTGGCCCGTTTCCTCTCCTACCTCAAACCCCTTTTTAGAGCAAGATGTGGTAGTTGGCTTCTCTTCTACTACACGGATCAAAGACATGTCGAGAAATGCAGAAAAAGCTGCGAAACCAAAGAAAAAGAAGCTCATTAGGAAAAAGTAGATGTCCCATAATTTGTCTCTGAACTAACCCTCTCGACCCCCCTGAACTGCATCCCATGTCTCCTCTTTCCATAGCGTCCCTCAATACTAGAGGACTCAATGACCCAGTAAAGTGTTCATCAGCCTTCACTCTTCTACATTCAGAAGGCAATGATATATTTTTACTTCAAGAATGTAATTTATCCTTCAGGGAGAATTACAAGGTCTTTGAGGACAGATGGAGACATGGTCCATCAATATGGTCAGGTGACAATAAAAACAGATCCTCAGGGCACGATTTTATCATTCAGAGGGTACAATGTGTGATTGATGGGAGAATTCTTCGTGTTGATATTTCCTGGTTTGGCAACACGTTTAGAGTAATCAATGTGTATTGTCCAGTGGAGCTTCAAGAGCGGTTAGCAGTACTCAAAGAATTACAGCCCCTTTTGTTGTGCAGCAGAGAGGTCATTCTGGGCGGTGACTTCAACTGCTTGGTAAACAAAAAGGATAAACTAATCACCTCCACAATAAGGCTTGATTCCAGTTCTGAAACCCTACAAAACATCATTAAAGATTTTCGATTGAAGAATGCTTACCGCTCAAAAAATCCGAGTTTGCCTGGGTACACCTGGTCCAATGGCAGAACCCACTCCAGAATAGACTTTCTGCTGACATCAATGGGGCTGCAGGTTGTCGACGCAGCAACTACTCCAGTCTCCTTCTCTAACCACCATGAAATTGAATGCTCTGAAATTGAATGCCGAAAGACATCATACAAAAAGGTTGAGGCTCATGGAAGCTGAATATATCGCTACTGCAAGATGAAAAGGTGGTCAGTGAGTTTAGGGTCAAACTCAACCATTGACTCTCTCTGAAACCCTCCTTCAACCTAGTGGGAGAATGATGGGAAGAAATAAAGATGAGAGGAAAACACTTCTTTATAGATTGGGGTAAAAGAGCAGCAAAAAAGAGACGTCTGAAGCTACAGAAACACCAGGCAAAACTACAGAGATTTTACATAATGTCTTATTCTGGTCTTGATGTGGTAGAGGATATAGTTAAATTAAAGAGAGAGATGTCTCGCCTCTCCACAGAGGCCAGTCGGGGACTGCTGATATGCAGCCGAGTCCACCACATTGAGAGCAATGAAAAATGTTCGATATTTTTTTAGGAAATTAGTTAGGCCAAAACATTTTATAGAGGGACTAAAGGATAAAGACGGACAAGAAAAAACAGAATTACATGAGATACTCAGCTGTGTACACGCCTTCTACTCTGATCTTTACAAAAGTAAAGATTTAGATAAGGCAGCTTTAGAAAACCTTCTATCTAAAGTAAATAAATGTCTATGAATCTAAAGGAAAACTTGATGATAAAATATCTCTGCATGAGCTCACAAAAGCAGTAGGAAGTATGCAAAATAACAAGGCCCCGGGGGCTGATGGTTTGCCAAAAGAATTTTATACTACCTTCTGGGCAGAGTTAAAGGAGCCTCTCTTAGAGATGTACAATGAGAGCCTCCAACTGGGGTCACTGCCACCATCCTTAAAGGAAGGCACCATCTCCCTACTCTTTAAAAAAGGTGAGAAGAAAGATTTAAAAAACTGGCGCGGTTGATTGGGAGAGGTTGGTTGGGGTGGAGCAGACCTGTGTGGTCCCCGGTCACTCCATGTGTGACAATCTTGCTTTAATAAGAGATTCGTACTTGTATGTCATAGACCAAGGATAAGCCATGAATATCTAAAGCAAGCACTGGCAAGGTTTGGGTTTGGCCCACAGTTGAGGGCATGGATTAATTTACTGTATTTTGATTGCTCTAGTAGAGTCAACATTAACGGCCACTTCACCGAACCTATTAAGATTCAATCAGGGGTCAGACAGGGATGCCCGCTATCTGTCAGCCTGTTTGTCCCAGCCATGGAGCCTTTAGCCTGTGGGATAAAACAGGGGTACAAATTTTGGGAGTCGAAATTGGAAAGGGTATTGAAACTCTAAATTGGGAAACCAGACTACCAGCTAGGGAACATTGCTTCAGTGGGAGGAGAGGGATCTAACTGTCACTGGCAAAATTCTGGTTATTAAGGCTGAGGTTCTGGCGTCCTTGACATTTCTGGCGGCCACACTACCAGCACCTAAGACCTTTCTCACCTCCTTGAGACGCATAATGTTCCAATTCATTTGGAGCTCTCAGCAAGAACATGTTAAAAGAGACGTCATGTACAAACCTCTGTTAAAAGGAGGGAAAGCTGTACCAGAGTTAGGAGCCAAATTTGACTCCCTTTTTTTAACACCAATTCTGAATGCTGTTTTTACAGAGAGTTATACGAGTCTCTGGTTTCATTTTGCCAAGTTTTGGGTAGGTCACACGATGTATAGAGGCATGGGTAAAAGGGTTTCTCTTTGTACACCCTGTGCTGAAAGTAGACCAGCAATATACGAGAACGCTCTAACACTCTTTAAGAATGCTAAGTTAGAGTGGTCAATGGGAGGTAAAATAGACAGGGTTGATGTAGAGGGTAGCCTTTCACCTCTTAACTATAGGCTTATGCCGGTAGATATCCTACCAGAATACCAATACATCAGAGTATGGCAAAATGTAAACTCACAGTTCTTGTTAAATGTACATAAAGATCTGGCATGGAAGATAACCCAAGGCTATGTCCCTACAAGAGTCTTCTTGCTAAGACGGCACTGCACAAGTAGGGCAAAATGTCCAATGAGTGATTGTAGCAGACAGCTAGGGCTCATCGCTTCTCGGCCTTTTGGCTAAGATCAAGTGTAGTATCTGTTCTTATCAGTTTTGTGCCTTATTGTCAGTCGTGCGGTGTATGGGACGGCAATAAGCTCTCTGCTTTTTTAGCCGGCTGGCTAAAAGCAGACGGAAGACCTTCCAACACACCTTCTGAGTGGTAATGGCGGCATCGACAGCACTGAAGTCGGCAGAGGAATCAGCCGGACTGAACTTGAAGAACACGCTAAGATTCCAGATAAAAGAGGAAGAGGTACCTGACAGAGTTTCGTTTGGGAAGAACGTACTCTTCAACGCCCTGAAATTAAGACCAGAGGACATCTTCTGTCTACAGCAGAACCTGACAAGTGGATATTACGATGTCACGCTCAACTCTATGACACAAATGGAAGAGATACGTGGTCTGGTTTCCCAGCAAGCCAGCCCGGCACTGAAACCATTTCAAGTCACATCCTTGTTCCGAAACAATTTTCGCGTTGTGACCATCCACATGTACAACCCATGGGTGAGTGAAGAGACTATACGATTTTTCCTTGGGAGATATGCAACAGTCCTACCTGGCGTTACGGAAATAAAGGATGCTTTGGGTATCTGGACTGGGAAAAGGCAGTTCCGTGTCCGTTTGAAAGAGGATGCCAACAGTCATGATGGGTTTTCCCACCCCCCTGCCGTTTTCACCATTGGAGGGAACCGCGGCTACCTGATTTATGCAGGGCAGCCAAAATTCTGCCGAAAATGCCATACATATGGACACATGGCAGAGACTTGCACACAGATACGATGTCGGAACTGTGGAAAGTTGGGCCACCTCATCAAAGACTGCCAAAAAGCAAGAAGGTGTGACCTGTGCAACTCTGAATACCATCTAGCCAGAGACTGCCCCAGGCCAAGATCCTACGCAGCAGCTCTAAAAGACGCCACAACTCACAGAGAAGGTGATACGACCCCACAAGACACAGACTTAAGAGACTTCGAAATAGTGCTAGAAGAAATCCGAACGCAAAACGAGGAGGAACAAGAGACACAAGTGGAAAAGAGAACAGAGGAGCGCAACAACAGTGATCACTGAGGCGGCAACTTCAACTCTCACACCAACTACTGATGAGACAGGGGAGGCTGAGAGAGCAGACAGCAACCAGCAGACGGATGGATGGAACATAGCTACCAAGAAAAATCAGAGAAAATCAAAAAAAAGGAAAGTTGTCATCAGCCCAGAAACATCAACACAAGACCCAGATTTACCAAGGTTGCCTCCAGACTCCAGCTTTAGCCCACTTTTAGATGAGAGCGACTGTGCTGATGGTGTGTTTCTCGCCGACGGGGATCCCCAGCACACCGAACCCACCTCAACACCCCCCTCCAGTGGCGTTCTTCTCCCCACCCCCAGTGGACCGCCCACCCTCATCCCCAGTAAAAAGGCTCAGGATGGACAGCCCTCAGACGGAGGCCCCCGCCACCACCACCTGTTCCCCTTACAACTTACCCCACGTCCCTGAGACCAAACAAGCCGCATGCCCTGGATTTCACGCGGCCGCCAGAGGTGGGGGTCCTTTGGAGAGAGAAGGTCTGTATTTTCCCACCTTGCCACACTTGACTTCACTGTCTGCTTACTCCAAGAAGTACATTTAAAAAGTGAAAAAGACTTAGTTAATTTCTCAGAAGAGTGGGTAAAAGGGGAATCTAGGTGGAGTATAGGTGGTGTACATTCAAGTGGGGTGGGACTATTATGTGGAAATAACAGAGAAATAGAGATATTAAATAGCTTTTCATTTGTTTATGGGAGAGTCCTTGTAGTCGATATAAATTGGAGAAACAATCAACTGAGAATTATTAATATATATGCACATACAGATCCCGCTGCCCGCAGGGAGCTATTGAAATCCCTTGACACCTGCTTCATGACAAACCAACTGGTGTGTATAGCAGGAGATTTTAATATCTCCTTAAATAAAGGTGGTAATATCTTTTTACTTCAATCCTTAATACAAAAATGTAACTTAGTAGACACTTACAGGTCAGTTAATAAGAAAGATGCTTGGTTTACTTGGGAAAATAGCAGTGGGGCTAAGAGCAGAATAGACTACATTTTCATCCCACGTAGCATGAAAGTTTCTGATGTCCGGACATCTCCTGCTTATTACTCAGACCATAGTCTACTTTTAGTGTCAATAGAACTACAAACGTTGAAATACGGGAAAGGGTACTGGAAAATCAATAATGAAATTTTGCTGGAAAAAGATTTTAAAGATACCGTTCGGGTTTTCTTTAATAGATGTGTGGAACTAAAAAGACAATATTCGTCTGCTATAAATTGGTGGGACGATACAAAAAATAGAATAAAACAGTACATACTAATTTCTTGTAAAAAAAGATCTAAACAGAGATACAAAGAAGATACAAAAAGAATCCAAGAAGTATATACACATTACAATATAACTGGGAAGGAGATAGATAAAGACAAATTAACTGTGTTGCTGGGGGAGCAACAGGAGATGTGCGAACAAAAAGCTCGAAATTTTATATTTAAATTACAAAAGGAAAAATATGAACAAGATGAGAAATGTTCTGCTTACTTTTTCAAGAAAGCCCAGGCACAAAGGAAAAAGCAGGTAATACAGGGGTTGAAAAGAGAGAATGGTGATGTTTGTGTAAATAATGAAGAAATACTGGAGATGGCAAGATTACATTGCAGTAGATTATTTGAAAGGGAAAATATTGACATAGACAAAGGGAATTATTTCTTAGATTGCATAGATAAAAGCATACCACATGATTTAAAAGTTAGATGAAGGACTAAAACTGGAAGAGTTGTATAATGCCTTAAAGTCAATGAAAGATAAAAAAGATCCAGGTAGGGATGGGCTTACAAAAGAATTCTATATTACCTTTTGGCCCTTAATTGGGCATCATCTGTTGGAAGTGTTCAATGAAATTTTTGATGGTGAGAAAATGAGTAAAAGTATGCGAGAGGGAGTAGTATCTCTACTCTATAAAAAAGATGACCCAATGCTCTTAGCTAATTACCGGCCATTGACAATGTTGTGTGTAGATTATAAAATTTTGAGTAAAGCCATAACAAACCGTTTGGCCGCTGTAATGCCCTTTACTGTAGGCACTGATCAAGCAAGTGGGGTGGCGGGAAGGAGGATTTCATGGAATATCCAATTACACAGAGACTTACTAACATATATAGAAGACAGAAATCTGTCAGCTATATGTGTCAGTTTAGACCAACAAAAAGCTTTTGATAGAGTAAATCATTCCTTCTTGATGAGAGTCTTGTCTCGGTTTGGTTTGGGAGTTCATTTAATGACTTGGATAAAGATTCTGTATAACAATATTAACAGCAGAATAAATGTGAATGGTAACATTAGTAAGGAAATCCAGTAGACCAGAGGCCTTCGCCAGGGTTGCCCTTTATCTGCCTTATTGTACTTTTTATATGCAGAACCACTAGCATGTTCAATTAGAAATAATTCTAATATTAAGGGCGTTTTTCTGCCTGGGGGGGAGGTTTTGAAATTGTCGCAATATGCAGATGACTTAGTTTTGTACGTAGCAGATGATAACAGTCTGGGGGAGGCCCTTAGTGTGTTGGACCATTTTTCAGTTGCTTCTGGGTCAAATATAAATAAAAAACATATGAATATATACATTTTTGGGAACATGGAGTTGGAGAAAAGATATTTTTTTTGGTTTAACTTTATGCACTGGTCCAATGAATATACTTGGCATCTCTTTTGGACATCACGAGGGTGATGGTCTCTATAACTGGTCCCAGAAACTGAACCTGGTTGATAAAAAAATATCTATCTGGAAAACTAGGAGGTTGACATACATAGGCAAAACAATGGTCATAAAATCTGACATTTTACCTGCATTGCTACATTTAGCTTACGTTTACCCAATGCCCTTTACATTTCGTAAAGCACTGACAAAGACAATCTTTCAGTTTTTCTGGGGTGGTTATGAATACATAAAAAGAGAAAGAATTTACCAGAGTGTAGAAGACGGTGGACGGGATCTCCCCAACATCCCTCTAAAACTGGATGTGTTGTTTTTCTGTAATATATGTCATTTGTTAATAGCCGATTACATGCACAAATGTCAGATATTCTTAAAGTTTTGGCTTACAATCTCTTTTCGTTTTATCACTCGGTGGGAAAATAGCATGCCGAAAGCTGAAGCTATGCCCGTTTATTTCTGTTATATAGTAAAATGGTTTAAAAAGAACACAGAGCTTATAAGTAAAGATAATGTGAGAAAACATAGAATCCTCTATCAGAAGATGGTTGAAAAGTTGTGTCATACTGATATTCATATTGCACAAATAGGTTGGATGAAAGCTCAATTAAAAGGACTAGAAAACAGGTTAAAAGATTTCAATTGGTTAATATTACATAAAAGACTTCCAGCTCGTTCCATCTTATATAAACATAAATTGACAAAACATAAAGACTGCCCAAGACTGGAATGCAATGCAGAAGAAACTATATATTACGTTCTATGGGAATGTCCGTTTGCAGTTTCAGTTTGGAAAAGGTTAAAACGCACATTTCCTATTCTTTCTTTAGTTGACTATGAAGTTGTGAAATCTCTTGAGCTACAAAAAGGAGTTAAGACCAAACCACTACCGTTAGTGATCTTAACTTCTATAACAAAAATTAAGTTATGGAATGTTAGACAATCTGTCATTAACAATACTACTGAATGGACGGTTTGTGGAGTTGTGAAATGTATTGAGTTGGAAGTTCAAAAAACATGTTCTTTTGAAGTCCAGAAATGGGGATGGGATTCAATTAAATGTAAATGGAAAGGGTTATTTTGGAAAGATCCGAAAAATATAATGTAGAGACATGGAAACTTTTGGGTCATTTGCTCCTTTCTTGTGCTTAGCTCCTTTGTTGTGATTTAATGGTGGAGGAAACGCTGATTTGAAGTGCTAAGTCTAATGACCTGTGTAAGAAAGCAATGGGACGTTATGTTTGTTATGATTGACAAAAAGACATTTCCTTAATTTTGTTGTTGTTGTTGTTGTTGTTTTTCCTTTCTTCCTTTTCTTATTCCAAATAATTTTAATAATTTTATACTATATCGGGTTACTACGCAAATCTATGTATCATGCCTTATTTTTGTGCTATTGTTTGTTAAATAAAAGAAAAATCTGTTCTTAAATAAAAACATTTAAAAAATCTGTTCTTATCAGTTTAATACTCCTTTTAATGCATTTAACAGTTGTTTTTTTGTCTTAAATGGTTTTTACAGATGGAAAAATATATGTATTGTTAGAAAATGACAAGTTGATTTTAAATTGCTTTTTTAGTGATTAAAAAGAAATGGATGTGATATTGGTTGTTGTTTGAAGAATGTTTTGAAAAGTGTAAAAATCATGATACTGTGACAATAAAAATGTTCGTAAGAAAAAATCTGTTCTTATCAGTTTAATATCTGATACGTCCTCTATATGGGGACTACATATTAAATGGATTTTTAGCCTCGGGAGCTGAAACAGGGGCTTGCTCCGTTCACTCCACGCATCGACCCGGTATTGCAGCGCCGCCGGGAACGGTGCACCCTTCTCCTGCCTTGTGGAAAATCAATCACCGTTGCCGACCAAAGGCTCTGAGTCCGGGAGCTCGTGACATTTGGCTGCCTGCACCAGACAAGCAGGTCCCTTCTCTCCGCAAACCTGTCGCGCTGGGCCTGGGGTAGTGTGGGGACGGGAGTGGGTGTGTCCGCGGATTACGGAGCGCGGCGAGCCAAGTGAGGCTCACCACGCGAACAGTGCCTGGGACCACG
>CAEMYA010000619.1:8630-23120 GCA_903131615.1 Diplodus sargus
CCGGAACCAGTCACAAGAATACCGCAACCTGATTCAAATGTGCAAAGAGAACGAGGTCATCGTACACATTGATTTTTCAGAGGCATGGAAGTGCAAGTACCATGCTGAAGTCCAGGCATGTCATTTTGGACAGAACTTACCTCTGTTAAATTTACATACTGGTATGTATTACACAAAGGAAGCAAAGTCAGGATTCTGCACAGTCTCTGAATCTAAACGCCAAGATGCTGCATCCATTTGGGCCTACATGGATCCTGTACTGAGAGAGATCCAGAGGGCACATCCATCAGTTGATACAGTAAATTTCTGGTCAGACGGTCCAAGCAAGCAATATAAGAATAAGAAAAATATCTTCCTCCTCAGTGACATTCCTCTGAAATTGGGGTTTAAAAGGGCAACGTGGAACTTTTTTCCAACTTCACACGGAAAGGGCGCTCCAGATGGAATTGGAGGGGCAGTGAAGAGGGCAGCTGACAGTCTGGCCTTAAGAGGACATGACATTGTCAATGCCAAGCAGTTCCATGACAAGGTTTCCAACAGCCTTAACAATGTACTACTCTACCTCACTGATGGACAAGAAATGGAGAGGCTTGACAAAGTCCTTCCTCCTACCCTGAAACCTTTGCCTGCAACAAGAAGGATTCACCAGGTCATCCCAGATCAAAAGAGTCTCTGGTACAGAGAATTGACATGTTTCTGCAGTGAACCAAGAATGTGTCACTGTTTCCGTCCAGTTTGTTTTGCTTTAGGCACTGAGAAAGGCAGCATGAATAACCAGAGATATTCTGCAGCCCCCAAAGAAAATGTGTTAAGACCTTTAGCACAACTTCTGGTGGAAATGGAAGAAGAGCCACCATCAGGCCCTGAGGGCACATCCACAGGAATAACTGCTGAGAGTATTAAACCTGGGGACTGGATGGCAGTAGTTTATGATGAGCACTGGTGGTTGGCCAGAGCTGTTTCTGTGGATGGTGAAAACCAGGATGTGAGAGTGGAATTCCTGCATCCCCATGGTCCCAATGAGAAATTCACACCTCAACATGGCAGGGGAGATGAATGCATTTGCCCAGTTAAAGATGTTCTGGTTAAACTGGTGGGAAAATGCAGCTCCTATGCGTCTCAGTCGAACAAGGGAAATATATAGCATTTCTCCAGATGTAATGGACTTCATAGAATGTGAACACATTAGCCATCTGCTTCCCAGTGGCTAAACAGCAACAGTTTTGTTACACAGGCCAATGTCCAATGTCAATGTCAGATATGGCAGATATGTTTCTTTATTTTTGAGCCACAAATCTTTCAAGCTCCGTCATTGTCTTGCTAAAATGTACACAATTTCAAAATTTCATTACAAAGTCTAAATTATATAATTTGGATGGAGGGCTTCTTGAATTAATCAAATGTCCCATTTATGGTTACCACTGCAGAAAAACACAGATACTATCCCCATTCAATTTTCTGACCTATACATGTCCTTACATTTTTGTATTGTAATATTAAATTTAGATATATCGACCCATCCCTAGTTGTAATAAATGGTGGCTGTTTAATTCAGGGGAAAATAGGTCTTTCACAGTTATTGTTATTTAGTTTGAAAGTTGATCAGTTTGGTTACAAAGTTTCTCAATCTTCTCAGATTTTTTTAAGGTATTGATGAATTAGCTAATTTCAAGTCAAAATCTGAAACAATCAAAAAGAGAAGATTTATGTTTGGAATGGCTTTCCGTGTGCTTACAGGTTTTTAAGATTTGTGTACTATTGTGTTTAATGTGACGTCAACTCCGTCAGTTGGCTGTCAACTCCGTCATAGAGAAGTCACCTCCGTCAGACGGACTTTTTCTGTGATATTCATGAAATATATGTTCATAATGGTTTACAAAATGAGTTCATGTCAATAAAAAGTGTCTCTGGTACACCTAATGTGTGTTCTTTGTGTTATAAATTATATTATATGTTGTTTATCACAAAGACAAATTACATTATCAACAAAAATTGTAAGTGGGCAACATTATAATGGTATTTATTTCTTGAATAAAAAGATATTAAACTTTTTGATTATACAGCTAATTAAATCATCTTGTATTTAATACAACACAAATCATTAAACATTTCCATAATGTTTTATATTATAATACTATGACTTTTTGTGTGTCTGACGGAGTTGACAAAGTTCAAGCCCTCAGCTACAAAAAATGCTATTTAAGAAAAAATTAAATCACTCGGTGGTTGGCCGTTACAAGGTTTAATAGTCAAGACTTTGATCTTTTAAAATATATCTTCCAAGCATGATTGAAGGTTAAAAAATAAAAAAATAAAAAAATAAGGTTTTGTCCCAATTCTCAAGAATGGGTGAACTCTATAACCCTCTGTAGGCCTCTCGGCCTATTTAACATTATTAAGGATAAAAATATATATTTTTACTGCACTTTATGACTAGTGCAGTAATTAAATAGCCAAGGGCTGTCAGTATAAATGTGTTATAATTATGGCAATCAATTTGAAAACCTTAACCTTAAAAGAAAAATTTAGATTAATGCAATTTCATCACATTACCCCTTTTGACCCTAATCACCTCCCATGACTTGATAGCTTGTTGCTTAACTTCCTGAGTCCTCTGACACACAAACTGGGAGAATGATGAGTGAGCAGACATACCCTGCTCTGCTGAACGTATCATTTCATTATAAAAAGTTTATAAACGGACCTTTTGATCAAACCAGCTGTTGCACCGTCGCAGTGATTAATGCTCTCTACAAAGAAGCATGTGAGCATGTTGCTAATGTTGCTAACGTTAATGATGCTAGCGGTGTTTTCCCAGTGTGACAGAGCCAACAGTTGCAACTTTACTGCACCTTTACATCAGAGAACAAATGGAATATATCACCATTCAACGTTACGTTGTTGAATACTCCTGTGACCTATAAGTACTTGATTACTTTGAAACACTGTAACACTGGCCAACCGCCTGGTAGCGAGACCGAGACGCTCCGTCTCTCTGTCCTGAACCCCTGGGTGAACCTCCCCCTGCTGCGGGCCTCCGTTAAACACTGAGCAGAGTCTCCCATGTATGTTCTCTCCATGTTGTCTCGCTTCGTCCTGCCGCTCCCGGTGCCGCAGTCCACAGCGCGCATGGTGCGTGTAAATAAAATGATTTTTCCTATTCATCGCGTGTCAGGCAGTCTTTTGCGATGTGTTCATATCGCGATGACGATGAAAATTCGATTTATTGAGCAGCCCTAATATTATTATTCTATTGGTCTGTGCACTGACGTGATGGCATGGGTTATTGACTGGTGGCAAATGAATGTATGGACATTAGCTCAGGATACACTCACATAGATATTTCAGTGACCGAGCAGCTTGTCAGACAGCAGCAACTATTTTAAAACACAACAGAGAACTCATAAAAACAGTTTTAATCATGGACAACAAAATGCAGTATGTATTTAGTGTATTACCAATGCTTAAATTTACTTTCAGTCCCTCAGAATCATAGAGCTATTCAACAATTGAAATTGTTCATGGCAAAGAGAGGTCAGAGTAGAATGAAACATTAGAAATGGTATTTAGTGAAAATTGTCTTTTGAGTGGAGTGTTGTGGATTAAATTTGCCTAGGGTCATTTGCTGCTGCTCTGGTGGTGAACAATAATACCTTGTGATAGCAATCAAAGCTGTGATAACAATAAATGTAAATACTTTATTTGAACACATCTATGCAGGATCTCTCTTTACTGTATGGCCAGTTAAAGATGTGAACTTCTGGGCTGGACTGTTGTGTGACTGAACTTCTGGTTTGATGCCATTGGTGGTTGTAGCTTTTCTCAGTTTAATATTATGGAATTCAGACTATTTATTAATTGCAAATGTGTTTGAATAAATGTAAGCTGGTTATGATGTTAATTTGATCAATGTGATTAATATGCTGATCAGACTAGCTACTGTCTCCCTTCGGATGTCTCCATTCGCAATGTTTGTACATTGATTTTACTAACAATATCTCATACCACCATATGTCAAAAAATCCAAACTACTCCTAAAAAGGGCTATAATGCTTACATAACCAGTTGGGTGATCGACGATGAGATTTTTTTAAATATACAGTTTGGTTTCAGTTTGAAAGTAAAATTATATTTAATAATTGCTGTAGTTTATGGTCTTTGGGGTCAGCTTGTTACTGAAAGTTACTAATCCCCTCTCTTGTGTATATGTACAACAGGAAGTTCTCCTTTGGCAGGAGCACACTTCATGTTATATGTGGACCAGACCATTGTGAGCAGCCAAATGACCGGCTTCAGTGATGCTGTTGTGTTGCTGTTTACTTCCTACTACTGCCTGAACATCTCTTACCCCAGTGGCCCTAAGAGAAACATTGGAGTTCTTGCAAAGGTAAGAAAGCATTCGTCAATTTTACACATCAAAACAGAAAAAATGACCAGAAAAAAAATTAACCCATCCATAATTATCACACTTAAAGGGATATTCCGGTGTAAATTTAATCCATGGTCAAACCTTTTGGTGTTTCTGGTTTTGATGGGTTTTGGTATTCAGCTTTGATTAAAATAAAGCTTGCTCTTATTTCCCCCTAATCCTTCCTCCTGTGTGTCTGCTTCTGGGTCCACCTCTAGTCTCCCCCTAAAAGGGATATTCCAGTGAAAATGTATTCCATGGTCTAACACACTGTGACACCGAATAAGACCGCCCCTCGAGAGATCAAGTTTGCAGAACACTAGCTCACGTAGTTTTAGAAACCTTAGAAAAGACAGCACGATAATAATACACTGCAGTTTATGACTCCAAGAAGAAACCGCCATCAAAAAGCCACAAATAATGCTGAGAATGACACTAAACTTCAGCAACAGTACAAATAGGGTCCCAGCACATAGTTTGAGGCATCAAACAGCAGCTAGCTTAGCCGGATTTCTATTGTAAAGTCCACACAGCTCACTACTATCCTGCAGCAGCTTCCTGTTGTGGGGCAGCCCGACGAGTCAATTACCAAGTGCAGTAGAGTTCCGCAGCTCAAGGATGAAAATGTATGATTATGACTCCATAGAAAAAGGCAAAGTGCATATGTGTCTTACCTACCAGTTTATAACAGTTATTATTGAGAGCGGACAGGGAAAAGAGCGCAATTGAGCATTTCTAACCGCACTCAGTAATCGACTGGCAGGGCTTCCCCACAACAGGAAGCTGCTGCAGGAGAGTGGTGAGTAGTGTTCATTTTACAATAGAAATCCGGCTAAGCTAGCTAGTGTTTGATGCCTCGAACTATGTGCTGTTCTGAGCATTATTTCTGGCTTTTTGATGGCAGTTTCTTGTTTGAAGCATAGAGTGCAATGTATTGTTATCTTGCAGTCATTTCTGAGGTTGCTTAAACAGCGTAAGCGAGCGGTCTGCAAACTCGATCTCTCGAGGGGCGGTCTTACTCGGTGTCACGGTGTGTTAGACCATGGAATACATTTTCACCGGAATATCCCTTTTAGGGTGAGACTAGAGGTGGACCCAGAAGCAGACACACAGGAGGAAGGATTAGGGGGAAATAAGAGCGAGCTTTATTTTAATCAAAGCTGAATACCAAAACCCATCAAAACCAGAAACACCAAAAGGCAGTCACCAGGACTAAAGAGTCAGAGTAACAACTAAGGCTAAAGCAAAGTACAAATAAACAGGGAAAGCCAAACACGAAAATAAGAATCATACCACATAGGACACAGGAGACACTGGAATAAACACGGGGTAAATCAAGGAGGACACCTCAAAATGAAGTGACAAGGAGTGCAGGGAGAACACATTATGGGGGGGTTGGGGGGATGGGAGACACAGAGGAGAACTGAAGAAGAGACACACACGGGCATAATATTAAAACATAATTACTCGGGTTGGAGCCCTGCACAGGTCCAGTTTTAAAAACCTGTTCCCGCCTCAAACCTGCTATTTCTCAAATTCAAATTCCCACTATTCTGCTATTCTCCTTTTATTGCCAATATATGAAAATAGTATATTAGAGTACACATTTTGTTAATGAAGTTTTTTGTCGTATTTCATTCGACAGATGCCTCTTCAAGATAAATCCAGACAAGGGATCGAAAGTGGAGAAGAATGCTTCCAGAAAGCAGCTGGCGGTCCGTCCAAACGTTCTTTCCCTAATAACAAAAATTGTGGACTACATGTGGAGGGAGCAATAAGAACAGCTATCAGAAGAGTTGTAAATAAGAATGTGGTAATCTGTATTACAACAGTATTATGACTTTTTTAAAATTAATCCATTGTTTTTATAGGTAGGCATACTTTTTTAATATTAAAGATCTATTACATATACAAGGTTGTTATGTAATTTTACATGTAAAAACTTACATTACAGAAGATGTGATCTTAAATTAACAGTATATTGCAATTATAACCCGATTACCCATGTTACAACACTACTGACCTTTTTTAAAAGGTACATCAAATAATTTATAGGTGGTATATGATTTTATTACGTTGAATACGTATTAAATATACAAGATGTGTATGTAATTGTACATGTAAAAACTCATATTACACAGGATATGATCTTTAATTAACAGTATAGTGTTGTAATTGTAACCAGATTACCAGTTTTACAACTGTATTTTGACATTTTTAAAATGTAAATCAAATGTTTTGAGTGGTATATCGTTTTATTACATTAAATCTTGGGTAAATATACAAGATTTTTATGTAAAATTATATAATAAAACAAACTTATAACACTCTTATGTAATTTTAAGCCTGATTATTTGTGTTATTGCAGTGTTCGACCATATTTTTAGGTAATTTCATTGTTTTTACAGGTGCAAAAGTCCTTCATTAAACATTAAAAAGAGAAAAAAATACATAAAATGTCATGTAAAATTAAAGTTATTGACTGTATTGTAATAATGGCAAATTACTGTGTTTTTATGAGAAAGTTATTTTCCGTTACTTTACAGAATTTTTTGGCGCCCCAGCTGCCAGAATATCACCGTTTATTTAAAAAAAAAATTTACAGTGTTATTTAACAGTAAGTGTTTGGCAACTTTTGCCGCTAGACGTTTTACCGTTTTTTTTACAAATACTGTGGAATAATTTTATTATAATCTGGTATAGGCTGTTCTGTTCATTAATCTGGTTTGATGTTGACAGGAGAAGGTATTCAAAAACTCTGTGATACATTATTGGAGAGAAATGGGTGGGATTAAATAAATTATCTTACTCCCACTCCTTTTCGAGTGTTAATGAATTAATTTGAATATCGAACCTGCATGCCTTCTGTTCTAAGTATTTAAAAACAGCCCGATCCCAGCCAACAGAGCAACGTATGGTAGCTCAGCGTGTTAACGTCCTGTGGATAAACTAGCCTTCATTAGCTGAGCTCTCTCCCTAAATGATTCCCATTAACATCTGGCTCAGTGCACGAGCAAAAAAAGCTAAACCTATGTCTCTCCTTCTTATTCACATTTCTCCTCCTCCCTGCTGTTTCTTTGTCTCGATCCCCTCTGTTTTTCAAGAACTGTCTGATGTCCATGGCGCTAGTCAGGCTGTCCGCGGACAGCGTATCCGTATTTATGATCCGCAGCAGTGTTTGTATTTAAATGTTGCGCGCTACGTGCCGTTTCATTCAGTATCTACTGCGGGGGGGGGCTCCAGGGCTGTCCCATTTCACAGGAGCTGTCAACTACACCTAGACGCATCAGTCATAGGGGGTACGGATATTATTCTGTGATCATAAACTGTCTGTGATGAAAAATAGACTCTATCGTGAAATTTCATTGGGAATTTTACAGTGGGGCACAGCACATGTTAACCGGGGCACCCCTAATTCTAGGGGAAGCTTTAACATGTAAATGAAAATGCTGTGAGCTATGCAAATGCAAATCAGGGTAGCAGGGGGAGTTTTACCCCAGGCGGCATTTTTCTAAAAGGTATTAACTTTTCATCTTAAGAAAATCTCTGGTATAAATATATCAGGCTCAGTATAGCCTAATTATAGAGTCTTATATTTGAGCTTGAATTGATTTATTTAATGAAAGTATGCTAGATTAATTACTGTGTATGTCATTAGCAATGGCGAATGTTATGTAAAAAAGATACACAAAACTACGTATCTATTTATTTATTTTTTCCCTCCTGGGAACAAGTTAAAGATAAAATGCCAGTTGTTAAAATGTATAAATAATTTCTGTTTAAAATGTGTGACTTTAAAATATAACTTGAAAAGAAATTCTTCTTACGTGTGAGAGTTCATGACTTTAAGAGTTTTTACACTCCGGTAGACCGAAGCATGAGGAAGAAGACACAGCGACTTAATGGCGTGGAGCAGGTAACAGCGGACTGTGTGAGTTGAACTCTCCATTGAGTCGAAGTGTTTGTGTTTTATTGGACACAAAGCAAGTTTGGCTAAGCTAGCTAGCAGGAGCTAGGCTAGCGGCATGGCCTCCTATTTGCTTGAAGCTAGGTCTGCAAGTCCAGATTTACATGATGCTGATAATGACGCCATTGTGTGTAAGTAACTTTTACTGTTTTCTCCTTCCTTGTTGAATTTTAGTGTGACTTACGTTTTATTATTCATACCCCTCTCATTTAATTGTTTTCCAGCTGCCTGTAAGACATTACGAGACAGTAGGCAGGAGCTTCAGGTTCAAACAACCAGATCATGCATCGCAGGCGGAAGCTGTGAAGAGTTCAGCTAGGAGTTGATCGAGAAGAAAGAGGGTAAGACTTATTAGATTAGATCCATTTTTGGTCAATGCGACTATTTTTCAGGTGCCTTAATAGATGTGTTGTGTCCATACACGGGGCATCGCGCAGTACTGATTGTCTTTATTGATAGTTTTTACAGCTGCTGAAAGCGAGACAGAGTGTGCTAGCTGAGGATGAAGTGGACCTTTGGAAGTGCGCCACCATAGACCTGATGCCTGATGAGGAAGACAGCATCGTTGCCGGGTTTCTGTATGGATTGTTGGGCAACCTCCGTCCTTTCGCAGCCAGGAGCTCACCGAGCTCTGTGCTGCGCTGCAGCCGAGATTAGAGGCAATTCTGAAGTACAGGGCAACGCACCACAGACGTCTGCAAAATGGATTGATATGAATTCAGACAGAATGCCGTCAGTTACCTACAGCTCCAAGGCGGCAAACAGACACTTCATGGTGCTGTAGGATTTTGGGCTTCTCGTGAGCTTCCCATTTGTTGTGTGAGCAGATCTCCTTCGCTTTGTACACAGTTGTGTGTTTGTTTTGCTCTTTCTTTGAATAAACAGCAAGTTCCTGGCAAATTTTTCTTTCCTCAATAAATTCATTCATGTCCTTGATGATATGATATATATATATATATATATATATATATATATAAGTTGATACATAATTTATGATAAAAGTAATTTATGATAAAAGTAATCATCTGTAGCCCTACACATCTATGAGTGACAAAAAAAGGTGCTAGAATGACTCCCTAAATAAACAGTTTCTACATTACTCACACTCACTTCCGGTGGTAGTTGTGTCCATGTCACGCCACGGATAAGCAAGAGGCACCCAATCAGTGACTTTAAAGTAAATGTAACCAATAAGCAGAATTCAGAGTCCTGAGAGCAGTTTACTATCAATCCAGATTTATTTATAGTTTGCTGGACTGAAATGCACCTCAACCAATCCTTTAACTAACACTGGGAATCTAAAAAAACAGACTTCAATTAAGCAATACACAATAACAAGTTCTCTGTACAAGTACAGTCAAACGTATACCTCTTGGCTTTAGATATAACACTCAATCAACATGAAGTGTATTTTCTTTTGACAATATACTTATTGTTCTGCTCAAATGCACTTATGAATTACACCTGGCAAGTTATTACTTGCCCCTTTCTGAGTCCATGAAATGAAAATAAAACCCGAAATGGTCTTCAATCCAAAAGTTTAAAAAAATCAAAACAGTGTCCTTCAATTGTCCTTACAAAAAAATGAACTGCTGGCCAGCAAAAGTAAGTTCAGTTTTTACAGAGCTCTATTTGTGAATGTATGTAATGTGTGAATGGGGGGGTTGTGTATGTGTAAGAGTTTGCCTGAGATGAGTGAACAGGGGATTCGCAGAGATGGCAGCCGGCAACTAGCCTCCTTTAAAGCCACAGGGAATCAGCAGCAGTCTCTCACAGCAAACTAGCAGGGAAAACATGAAATAACCCGATCAAAATGAGCAGACAGGCGGCACACACATGTTGCAGCTTTCCCCGTCTAAGCCCGCGATGCTCGCTAGGGGCACTATCGTAAAATCTCCTGACAAATTTACACAGTACATATTTAACATAATATACAGTACATGTCAACAGAAACAATAAAACACAATATCCAATCAAGGATGAATTACACTGCATCATACAGGATAACACTCTGTTAAGAGGTGACTGAATTCATAACACACCTTAAGCACAGCTGAATAACTCCGCTTAGCAAGGTGGCTAGTTAGCGATTAGCGTAATTAGCTATTTGCATAAACACCCTTAACTCGGTCATTTAAACTTAACCGTGATACGTACAACAACTTTTTCAATACTGACGACATGGCACATTTAACAATAACGCTCACCTAGCAGGGAAAACATGAAACAACCCGATCAAAATGAGCAGACAGGCGACACACACATGTTGCAGCTTTCACCATCTAAGCCCGCGATGCTCGCTAGGGTAGTGTTGTGTCGGTCGCGAACGTGTCGTTCAAAAGAACAAATCGTTTGAGTGAATGAAGTTAACGGAATCACTTGAGGAACTGATTCGTTCCTTTCTCAGTTCAGTTGAGCTCAGTAGCGAGCATGCCGGCCGGGAGTGGAACTGCCGAAAGTGATTCTCAGCGCCGTCACGTTCACGCTGATTCAATTCACGTCCTCAGCACTTACTATAAACTTGAAGTTTTTGCTGTGGGTATTCTTGTAAGCATGAATCCAGAATCACACAACAATGAGAGCTTTGGAGTACCTTAGACTCGTTCCACTGGCTGCTCAAGGTCTCATAGCTCAAAGCGTCTGATGAGGGGTAGAAGTAAAAGACAGACTCTGTAGTGAAAGTGAAAACAGTGTGTGAGTGTGTGGATGTCAACAGTTAGAGTGGACAGAGACCTGATACAGAGTTCAGAAAGTGAAAGAAAAATGCTATGTATTAAGGTTCTTGTATACGGAAGCGCATTGCATTTACTGTATAAAAAAAAGATCTTGTAATTACGAGATCTTTTCTCATAATTACGAGATAAGGTGTCTAATTTTTTTTGTATCCAATTAAGTATCTCTTAATTATGAGAAAATCCATCAACGGCACCATTAATACATATGGTCCATAAAGTTTCAATTTAGACTAGGCTTTCCGCCTGAACGACTTGAGATGCCTGAGCATTGTTGACATACTAATATTAATACCATCCTCATTTTTAAGAAACATCAGTATTTCCCAATGTCTCAAACCGAGAAGGCAGTAATAGCAGATTAACTGCGATAGCGCCATCATTGCCCCTGAGAGAGGATTTACAGACGTTTCCTTTTTCTTTCTCTTTTCTCATAATTACGAGATCCTGATCTCGTAATTTCGAGATCTTTTCTCATGATAACGAGATAAGGTGTCCAATTTTTTTTTTTTTTTATCCAGAGAATGCAATGCGCCTCCGTACTTGTAAGTCCTTTATGAATGCTTTTTTGTATTTTAGAGTTAATAAGACTATAAAGGTGTTTAAATAGCATCATACAGATTATATAAGACATTGATAAGCACTTATAAGAAACTTGTTAACAGTTTACAGGGCTCCAGACTGTGACCAAATGGCCGCATTTTGTGACCAAATTTTGAGAAAATTTTACATTTAGTGAATTGCCAGGGTTTTTATTTTTTTATTTTTTTTACACTGGTACATGGAAGGGGGCGAGTCAATAAATCTGGAATCTGGAATCACAGGTGGCAGGCCAATGTATGTGAGAGGGGCAGGGAATGGGGAGTGGCACTGTAAGTGGCTAATGTGCGGAGCTGGAAGGTCCTAAAGTTGTTCCATGCACGGAAGGAGAAGGTTGCACTTTCAGCGAAATCTGGCCAAACAAATTCTTGACACCAACCCCTACATTCCACCAGATACGTGTCTGCTGCATTACGTCTCCGCCACGCCAGCGGAGCTGATAGGTTTCACTCTAGTCTACCAGGTCCGCTGCATATCTGCTCTGTCCAAGCTCCGGCAGTCCGAAGCTCTCTGGCACAAATGCGCAGGACTTCTATTTCTGGCAAATGCCGGAGCACGATGCAGCAATTCAGCTGAATTTAGCACCGAGCAGACAGGAAGTCACGCACCGAAACAACAATATAACATCCAGTTACTTTTCAAAATAAAACACTCCCTGTTGACACCAGCACACAATGCGGGAAGACGTAATTTGCAGATCAAACACAGTGTGACCTGTAATGAAAATGCAACTCCACTGTCAGTTGCATTTAGAAGGCAAGAGGCTATTAATCAGTGTGCTGAGGAGGCCAAATTAATATTTAAAGGTCCCATATTATGAAAAACAAGTTTTTTCTGGTCTCTACATATATAAACTGGGCCTCCCTGAGCCTGCCAACTCCCAAAATGAGGAAAACAAGTGATTCCTGCATGGTCTCTGCATCCCGCCCACTGACAACACGGTGCTCCCACGGGCTGTTCAGATTCAGCTCCTTTCCTTACGTAACGAAAGGAGTCATTTACATAGGCCGGCCTCCTCTGCGCGGTGATAGGAGATATCATATGATATAAGAGGGGGGCGTCCATCCCCGAGTTGAAGTTCGTGTGTCCAGTGGTAAGATAGCAGTGTTTCGCAATGTCGTCGTGTCGTTGGTTGTAAAAATCAACATAAGTGCCTATATTCTGTCCCAGCTACAGAACAACAGAAGGGACTGTGGTTGCTGCCGGCTGCGGTTCTTGTTAGCTTGTATGTGTGTGCTAACCACTTCACATCAACTGCTTCAGTGGTCAGAGTTCAGAGTTTAATGTTGATAATATTACGACAGAGCTTGGCTGTCACAGTTAAAAGTCTGGAAACATGTGCAGACTGGAGATAGGGATGATGAGAACAGTGTCCAAGAGTTTGGAGACTGTGTTGGAGACAAACACAGCTTTCGCTAGCTGTTAGCCATTAGCTACATGGTAGTAACTGTAAAAACACATACGAACATACTAACATTATTCACCCTTTACCGAATATAAAGGCCAACTCCACCTGCAAAGAAAGAACGGCATCAAACTGAACTCAACAGTTTGATACCGGGAGGGTCACTTTAAAAATGTAGTCCGATACAGTTACTAATTACCTGTTAAAAAATGTAGTTAGTAACGTAATCCAAGTACCACAATATTAAAGTAATGTAACTTGATTACTTTAAGTTACTTTTGGATTACCTCAGTACAAATGCAAATAAAGACAAGAAAGAAGAAATATCCGCAAGATGTGTGTTAGTGACCCATTTCAGTCACTGCGTTTGTGTTTCAGGCAATTTTGTAACGTACAAGCCCCACAAGGTGGCAGTAGCTACATTTCAACTGCCTATGGGGCCCACGCAAGTCAACGAGTTTTCCACGATGAAGACCTTGCAAATGTTTCACAATAAAAGCCTACTGAGCTATTTATGCTAGAGGACTTTTAATTGGAGACGGACACAGGAAGTGTTGAGTTTGTATTAACAATGTAATGTCTTCATTTTAAAGGGGGAAACGGGAGCGAACCAAAACAAGCCTTCGTACTACAGCATGTTAAATTATATCAGAAATAAAAACTTCTGTGATCATTTAGCTAAATGATGTTACGGTATTCACATTTGAACGTCATGCTCAAACTTCAAAACTACCAAAAAACCTAAACACCGGTCACCAGCAGCACCATCCACAGACCCAAAATAGTCGTAGTAGTAGCAGCAGCAGCAGTAGTAGTAACAATGACAGCCCGAGCCTGGTTAGCAGGCTAACTAATGTTAACTTTAGCTAACAGAATTTCTGTGTTGCTAGCTAACGTTCGCAGTTTCGCTTACCATTAAATGTTTCTTTAAATTAGATGTGGAGTCCTTGGACGATGACAGTGTGTGCACAGCTGGGAGGCATAGCTTGCACTGTACAGTGATGTTGTTCCCCCTTTCTTCTTTAGAAACAAAGTAATGGCGTAATTTCTACGCAGTGAAAGCATTTTTTTTCTCTAGCGCTCGAGGCCATAATAAGCCGTCTGGCTTCACTTGAGAGCAGAGGGTCACTGTGACTGACTTGTCGTGAACTGTAGTAATGTGTGCGCTTGTGCATACGGCATTGCAGCATTGGCAAGTGTTAGATTAATTAATTCATTCACATTCATTCATCATCATATATTTTAATTGTAATCCAACTAATAATTCCAATTTTTTCCAGATGTATCTGTAATCTGATTACATCTTTTTTTTCTGTAACTCTAACGGAATACAGGTACTGTTTTTTTGTATCCTAATTACGTAACGCCGTTACATGCA
>CAEMYA010000619.1:23219-69358 GCA_903131615.1 Diplodus sargus
ATAGGGCTGTCAAAGTTAACGCGTTAATAACGCGTTAACGCAACGTCCTCTTAACGCCGTTAATTTTAATAACTCTAACATTAATTTAACGCGCGATTAATGCTCAGTATTAAAAAAATGAATAAAATGTTTTAAAAAACACGCATTGTATGATTTGCGGCCGTCGGTGGCACCTGTTGTCTTGATGCAGAGGGTGGCAGAAGAAGAAGAATGGGAATCAGAAAAAGAAGGAGCAGGGCTGGCGGTTCATTAAAAACGCGGCGGACTGAAAAGCAGCACTCGCTGCAAACTCCTCATCTCTGCTGTCACTCACGGTGGCGGACATTTGTTTCTCCATCGCCCTGATCATTTTGCGGGACACTCTCGTGGCGTGCCCGTTTGCTGATAACTCATTCCCGTATGTTTATCTCAGGCTCCTCGCTAGCCTTCTTCCTCCCTCCAGCAGGCAGCCTGGCCCTGCTGCTGTCCTCCTCGGACAGACGCTGAAGCTCAGTTTCTCTCACTGCATTCCTGCATGATTTGAAGTGTTGAATAAGCATTTTCATAATGCAAGCATATTTGACCTTTCTTATGCTATTAAAAGTATTAAGAACATGAAAAAATACATTAAGGTGCATTTAGAACAGAAAAAAATGTGCCAAAAAAATTGCGATTAATTTGCGATTAATCGCAACTTAACTATGGACAAAATGCGATTAATCGTGATTTAAAAAATGTATCGTTTGACAACCCTAATATATATATATATATATATATATATATATATATATATATATATATATATATATATATAAAATTGATTTACAGTGTGCGCCCCTAAATTTTGTGATTGTGCTCCAAATTTTCAGTTAGGGGCCACTGTGTTCCTAGTAAAAAAAGTTGGTCTGGAGCCCTGGTTTATAGACTGCTGAAGACTTCAATATGCACTTTATTATGCATTTATTAGCAGTTAACTCTGGACTTATGAGAGATGTGGAATGAACGTCAATAACTCATTGGTCATTGTTCTTGCTTTAGCCCCGCTTGTTGCAAAGAGCATAGTAAACTATTAATGAGTGCATAGTTAACTGCTAATAAATGCATATGTATTAATCTTTGCAACTGCATGACTCATTGCCACCGCCAAGCTAGTCCAAAACAACTAGCATTATGTCATAAATGCTGAATTGTTTTTAAAATGAGCTCAGGTACAACATATGCCGTTGTTGGTTGCCACAACAATTCAAGAACATTGAAGGTTTTTTCAGAGACTTCTTGTGTAGAACATCAACAACTTCGACAAACATGTCCGAGACCTGAGCACCATGCTGAGGAAGGAGGAACAGCGACTAGAGTGGCTCGCGGCTTTAAGACCAAAATAAATGTTTGGGTTTATGAACACCTTCCACACAATTACTGCTGCATGACTACATGACTTCCCTAACCCGGCAATGCGTGAGCAGCCGCCTGTCTCCACGACTCCACTTTCCTTCAGCATCATCCACGCTGTATGTTTAGCTTGATTGACGCTCTGGCTGGGCTCTAATGCTGCCTTCAGAAATATAAATTCGCTGTGATTCTACAACAGTACTTTCCCTATTTTGTTACTGTGCAGGTACTATATACTATATACTTACTACTAACTAATTCTCCGCTGTCAACACCTTCAGAAAATACAAGATAATTACCTATGTCGATGTAGCTAATGTCGGGCCATTGCTTCATGTCACCTGCCCACTCCGTGAGAACTGACGGGTGAGGCACTGTTACAGAACTGTCCTCACGACTTTTTAAAACATCCGCACTGTGTATCCTCCTCCGATTTTGGTCCATTTTGTCGCTTTCTTTGTGTTAAAAGACATTTTTCAGAGCGAGCATGACAGCTACGCTAGCGTAAACACCAAGATCAACCAGCTCAACCAGAAGAGCATAACCGATTACTATTTTGAACCACGGGTAAACCCGCAAAGTCAGGAATAAGGTGGATAAGTCGCATTTATTTAGAAATTTATCTCACAAAATCTAAGACCAAGAACAGACATTTAATCTGAAAATGCAAGTTATTCAACTACACAACAGCACACAGAACAACACACTTAAAAGGTGTCCGGTATGTTAACGTAACACATTAACAGTAGGCTAAATTGACATAACAAGTCAGCGAGTCCAACAAGCAAGTTACTGGTAAGCAAGATCACCACGCTCTCGATCTCATTCCACATCACTGAATCCATTTAATTCTTCATCCTCGGTGTCGCTAAGTGAATGTTTCAGTTAAATTTTTCAGTGGTACAGGAGCAGCATACAGTTGTCACAAGCCTAAAACCCCATTCTGGCAGCTGTAGACAGTAATGCTTACCCCTTGGTTCATGTCAGTCAGTATGAATTAACATTTAAAAACATGTTAAATTATATATATTTTTCGCACCTGACTATAAGTCACATGACCAGCCAAACTATGAAAAAAAGTGCGACTTATAGTCCGGAAAATACGGTAATAGGTTTGTTAGCTTAAGTCAATAAACGTTTTCCACGGCAACCCGGATGCGAGAGGACGCTGGCATGAATACTGGCGCTTCTCGATCCGTGACGAAACGTTTTTTTTCTGTTGAAAGAAGAAAGCCAAGTTGTCTTTACAAGCTCTGAGGCTGTGCTACTACCTTTGAAGCCTGCACACCTGAAGAATTGGCTCTGTGGACTCACTTTTCTTCGCTGATCGGCTGTTGGCCCCGCTGGTCAGCTGTTGGCCTCAACGATCAGCTGTTAGCATAGCAAAGCTGACTTGTAAGCAGATGTACTCGATGCTCTGTGGGCTGTCCATCGCTGCTCTGCTGGTCCTCCCTCCACCACAGCCTATGGGTTGTTGCTCTCCTCTGCTGCTATGGTCTGCCCCGGCTTGCGGCATTGTTGGGTGGTCGCTGCTCCGCCATTGCTGGTGGGGTCTTCGGGTGTTCAGTGCGGGAGCTCCTGGACTTCTGCTGTCACTTCTCCCCGGGCTCCGTCTGGATCTCTGGGTCTCCTGCGTCGCACCCACAGTGTGCACGGGGCCTCCAGACACAAGTTTGCTTCTGGACGGAGGGTGCTGTTCCCTGCGGTGCTGGCAGTGGTGTTGACGGTGGTGCGGCCGTTCACTCCAGGCTAACTGTCAGGCGCTCCATTTATTCTTTGTTTTATTTGCTTTTGTGATACTCACAAAATAAGTATTTGGTTGAGATAATAGTATTGTTGTATTTCCTCTGAGAGTCACTTTTCAGTTTATTGTTATGGTATTATTTTATTCTATTCTGTCTAATTCAAAATGAGAAGTCACACATAGAAACTCACAATGACGTGCCTTTGCGTGAAATGGAAACTGGGTGGCAGCACTTATCGGCAGCGTCACTGGGACTCTTTGCAATGCGTCGCGCAAGTGGGGCTCATAATCCAGATGAATGGAGAATGAGCAACAGCTGTCTTGCTTCGCTGATTTCTGTGTTATATTTCCAGGTCAGTAACTCGACTTTTCTGTGACTTCAGATGGTTATAAGTGAAGATGAATCCCCGGTGATGTGTGGTCCATAAGCTAAAAGCTCGTTAAGTGTGTAAATAAAGTAAAGTGTCACAGTATGTGGTCATTGTAGTGGAGAAAATGGCGTCCAGCGCCGTAACCTAATGTGTACTTTTATTTGTTTCTTTCGGCTCCTGGACATTTGTGAGTTAATATTGTATGTGTGGAAATCAGTTGTGTGTGTAGTGCATTGCCAGAAATGTTTAAGCTAATGCTAATGTACAGTTTAAGACCAGCTTTGGTGAAGGACACACACATAAATTGTCAGCAATGCTATGGTTAAAGTTCATGGGTTAAAACAGCAAGCTATGGGCCAGCCATGCTTGTAATTTCAGTTTGTGTTCATATAGTGTAAATGTGAAAGAGTTAAACTGCAAGGGTGAGACATTCTGTTATATTAAGTGAGCACTTAATGTACTTAACATACTTTATGTACAAGTCTATAGAGGAAAGACTCTTTCTATGATGTGTGTAAGG
The DNA here is from genome assembly GCA_903131615.1 of Diplodus sargus. Taxonomy (NCBI): domain Eukaryota; kingdom Metazoa; phylum Chordata; class Actinopteri; order Spariformes; family Sparidae; genus Diplodus; species Diplodus sargus. The sequence continues at coordinate 27,223 of CAEMYA010000619.1, forward strand.
CCGAAGTGCATGCATGATTGATGATAGACAGGTGACATGATTAAAAGGGAAAATGTTGATTTGGTTTGATACAAATTTAAAAAAAAAGTTTATTTCTGGGAAATGTGTAAAAATAGACATTTAATGTGAATGTTATCTAAAAATGGTTACTACCAGTGCTTGAATGCAGACAAAATAACAGAAATAATTCATGGTTGCAGTATACAGTTTAAAATGAACGTGAGAATAAAAATAATCCAGATGAATGGAGAATGAGCAACAGTTGTCCTGCTTCGCTGATTACTGTTATATTTCCAGGCTCCTATCAGAGGATTATCTATATGTCTGTCAGTGGGGACCAAGCCGGTACCCGCTACATTTTCATATACATTTGTTCCACTTTGTTAAGTATCCTTGGGTACCCTGAAAGGCGCTATATACATTGAATCTATTATTATTATCATTGTTATTATTAATAGATGTAATCAGGGACGTGCACATGATTATAGAGGGGCAGGGGATAAAAGTCAGAAAATGGCAGTACATACCACTTTTTCTTTTAGGCCTATATGTAGATGTAGTATGATATGTAGATTAATTAATGTGAAATTAATAAACAAAGTACTTATTGTCAGGCGTGTTCGTTTGTTTGAGAGGTGAAAGTAGACAGACCAATAGAGAAGACAGACTACAACGTATTGTTAACTATTTAATAAGAAGAATTGTATCATTAAGCAAAAGCAAAAAAGCTTGATCAAGGTCTTTCTCTGTTTGAAAAATCGCAGGCAGCAGAGCCCTAAGCAGCAACGCTGTTAACTGCAACCAATCGCCCAGAGAAAAGAGACAGAATTTCAGCATGTAATACATTATATTGCTGTATGTGTTGAATTGTCATTGGTCAACCATATAGATATGATGAATACTATTATTGGACAATCGAGTAAAAAAGGTGGGGAGAAACCGTGGTTTAGACTTTAGCCCTCCCATCGTTGGTGCACAAACTGGTCCCAGTTTCTCGGCACACGAACCATGATTCCTGGAGACGTCACCCTGTTGAAGGAAACAAAATGTCCCTGGCCTGATCTGCCTGTTCTCCATATCTGCCTTTGTTTATACGCACAAGGGATTTGGGAGGTGATATCTCTGGCCTTGGAGGCCTCTTAATGTGGGAAAGGGATGAGTGAGAAAAGACAATCTATGTGTCACAGTGTGGCAGACGTCATAATTTCTTGAGCAATGAACGATGTGTGTGTAGGTTTCATGAGCAGTGTGTTTGTTAAGGGGAGTCATGGGCAGTATTTAGTAGGCCGGGGTCATAGGGGGACATACTAAGTGATCGATGGGGCATAAAGGGGCATTTTGAAAATGTATAAATCCTAACAGAAGAAGGTAACTACTTAGCTGTGTATCATGTGTAGCTGTGAGTGATATGCAATTGCCATTTCTTTTGTGTCAACAAATTATTGTCAACATGAGTTTATTCACATTATCATAACTAGTGCAGTGCCCGTAAGAAAATATGTATTCCCATAGAAAAATGGGAGGTTAAAAAGCTTTTTCATTGATGGCCAAATGAGGCTGTGTTTGAAGGTGGAACGTCAGGGATATTTAGGTTTGTTGTGAAATCCGATATTCCAGGGTATAATTGGCCATTTTTGACTATTTTTGATTTTGCCATTATATTTCACCTTAAAAACTATTTACTTGGTGTCATTATTTTCAGCACAACCTCACATGTGTGACTGAACAGTATTTTTTTTTTTATTTTGACCTACTGTATTAACAGAATGGACCTAAAATCACCAAAAAAAACATAAAATCCGAGTAGGAAAAGTTAGATTTTTTTACTGTGAAAACCACAAATGTTTAACAAACCATTTTTATTACTTATAATGCAAAAATAAATTGTTGTTTGCTGAATATGTGCATACATTTTAAAAATTTACAAAGTTATGTGTAACTATTTACATTTAAATGCAGGCAATGCTCAGGTCTGCCTGAGCTCCTTCCAGCTGAATGAAGAGCTGCACTGCCTGCTCCACATTCAGCTTCTCCTGTTTTGACTCATTAAACAGAAAACCGACTCCACTACACACTACACCGAACACTACATAACACACTAACTATACACTCCAAACACGCTAAATGTCACAAATCTCTCAACTCTCAATATCGCTGTCTCTACACTGACCGTCGTTGCCTGTCACTCATCCGCCGACGTCCCTCCCACAACTTCCTGTTCCTCTACAACCAAACTTGCTGCTGGAACACTTTCGTGACAAAAGCCCGTTTTTACCGTTTCTTCTGCCCCAGACACAAAGCAAACGTGACGGCAATGTTCACAAAAAAGCAGACATTATTTACCCTAAGTACAGTTTTGGACGTGCCGTTGGGTCCGGTCCATCACCTCGGGAGGTGGGCCATCTGGGTGAGCTAGCAGCTAGCTACACACGAACATCCACAGATTACGATTCCACTTTCTTGTCCGCGCGTCTCCGCATCTCCTCAGACCCGAACAGTCTCAGCCCGGACTCGTCTAGTCTCATTAATCCACAACAGTCAGTTTAGATGCACAGAACAGAACGGGACCGAACTGCCGGCAAAATCCCGGCCCAGCTCGCGCTGCTGCAGGTATAAATCCGCTCTCCTCAGACCCGAACAGCCTCGGTCCGGCTCGTTTAGTCTCAATAATCCACAACAGTCAGTTTAGATGCACAGAACAGAATGGGACCGAACCGCCGGCTAACTCCCGGTCCAGCTCGAACCGCCGCAGGTATAAATCCGCTTGTTTCTTAACGTATGTCGTAGGCTTGAGCTCTGCAGTGACTGGCTCTGGTGCGCACGTGACTGTGGTGGCTCCGGTGGACAATGCTACCGAATTTGTAAAGCATTTATGAAATAATTTATTCACGTATCATTGTAGTCCAAACAAATGCGAAGTTGCACACCACTGAGCCAAACGGCAGCCATGTTGAAACTCTCAGGTCAGTCTGATCCTGATCCGCAGAGATATTTGAGGCACATACAGACAGACAGACAGACAGAGATTCCTTGCTTTTATAGAGAGATACTGAGGTCCTGGCAGACTTGCAATTCAGCTTCAATTCTTAAAAAGCAATAAAACACTAGTTTATTATTAGGCTGTTTTTTGGATGGCAAGTGCAAACTAGAAATACAGGCTACACATCTAACAATGTGACAAAATCAAGAAATGACTACTGTGACTGCTACTGTGACTGTCAATAGGAACAACAATGTTTACAACCTCAAACTCACAGTAAACTCAATATCTGGAAGAAGTTTAAGATTGTGACAAGATAAGCAGCCTACACAGACAGCTGTCAGATTATTCTTAACTCATTAACAAGCAGTTAGCTTAACAATCACAAATGGGCACTTTTCTGAAATATGACTCATAATTAAGCACGTTGAATAAGTGAAAGGCGACTTGTTAGCCCCCACAAGGAAGTTATGTTAATGGATTTATAACTCAAGAAGGTTCAAGTCGCTCCACTGTCACGTCTCATCTACTTGCGTGATGGAGTTCTCGATGAGGCAGCTGCTTCTTTCTCTCTCCCTATCTTTCTCTTTCTCTCTCTCTCTCTCTCTCTTTCCTCTGAGAGCGGAGCCGCAGCGGAGAGAGAAACGGCTTTAGGCTCAACACACACACAACACCATATTACGAGGAAATGCATACGGTAGATAACCGTGGCGTTTTTATACCGCCGTTTTTTTTTTACATCCCTATGTACAACAGGAATTTATTTATTCATTAAAAAAACACACAAAAAGGGCACTTTTTAATACGAGACAAGAAGGGCAGGGACTCAAGCACCCCATGGGCCCTATGTGTACACGTGTCTGGCGGTAATCAGTCTTTTAACAACGTTCTGAAGCGTGTATAAATACCTTTCTTTTCCAGCATCTTATGATGACTTATTACCCATGAGTCCTTATTAGAAGGAACTTAATTTGAATTTTACCATTACACAGAGTGCTAGAAGTGTTCAACAACAGGTAAAATACCTCTACCATCTCTTCTCTTTGGATTATCTCACCATGTTGCCTAAGAAAGGTTGATAGCTGTCAGTTTCAAGTGCATTCAAACGGAGGGTGGCAGGTTTTGGGTCTACAAAAAAATATTTTACATTACTATTATATTAACTAGTTTATCTGAGTTTATTCGAATGATGCCAAAAAGCCAAAAAAACCTTTTAAGTCTTCCAAACATCTCATTCTCACTTACTCTAAAAATATTCTCTCAAATTACCACTTTGCCACTTTTGCATCCAACACACAGAACAAGCTTATAAAATGTTATAACTTATAGAACAAACATCACAAATGTTTGCACTATTTGTTGGACAAAATGAGCAGTGTGGAGGTGTCACTTCTTTCTCACTATTTTCAGACTTTTTTCAAATAAAACGATCAGTCAAGTTAGTGAATATAATGACAATTATCATTAGCTGCAGTCCAACAAAATACTTAATTTTGAGATTCATGTCAGCCAACTTTAACAGTGAAATGCAAGAATTATGTAAAAAAAAAGAAACACTGTTTTAAAATATAAATATAAGAGGGCATTGGTGGGCTCATGCAGGGAAAAAAAAAACCACCACCAATCCAGACTTTACCACTAAAGTGGCATCTTGGATGCCACTATAATATATAAAGCATTACAAAGGACAGTCTTTAGTTGACCACTGTGGAAGAAAACAGAATGAAGTGCACTTTGGGAGCTCTTCCAGTATAGAAAATGCAATGAAGTGCCACATAGGCTGCCCTACAAGAAAATTAGTTGCCTTTGTGCTTAGTCTGTTCCCTGTGTGTTTTTATCACAGAGTTAAAGTAGTTATAATACTCACATTCTAACAATGAACAGGTTTGCTTAAGTGCAAATGTTGTTATAAGGAGGGACTGAGAGGCAGGTTGTAACAGATCTTATTATTAAAAGCTGCATGGTCTTTGATTCCAGCCATGTCTCTCTAGTGACAGCTAGTGTATGTGTGGGTGTGTGAGTGTGTGTGTGTGTCTGCGTGCATATGTGTGAGTGTGTGTTTGAGTGTGTATGTATTTGTGTATGTCTCTGTACATGTCTGTAGGGGTGGGAGGATTGGGTTCTTTTAATTTTCTTCTCTTGATTTTATTTGCTGTTTCTCTTTTCTGTTGCTGTTTGCCTCTGTAAGGCACCCTGAGCTACTCCTCTGTATGAAAAATGCCATACAAATAAAGATTGATTGATTGATTGATTGATTACCATATACTCATCTTGTATTACATTATACATATCAGAACTACAAGATGAATACATCTCATATTTACAAGATTTTTACCTTGTAATCACAAGATCTGTGACAATAAAGATCCCCTTAAAAACAAATGTATAATAAGCCACACAGTGTTTTCTTTCTTTCTTTCTTTCTTTCTTTCTTTCTGTACATATCAGTACACAACTTAACAGCACATAGATGAATTGACTTACAAACACTACATACCATTACTGTAACTGAATAACACACTGAATCACTGCACTCTCATTTGTGTCGGATTTGCATAGGCATTTTCTTTTAATGCTAATTTTCATAAATTCGTATTATAAATTAGCATCTCAATTACAAAAGGAAGATGTAATGATTATAATGAAACAATACTTATTCACCATTCTCTCAGAATGGTGAGATCTTTATCTCAATCAAGCAGATTGTCAGCAGGCTGTGAAAATTGTACATGCTGTTAGAAAATTTGGCCACAAGGTGGTAGTTATGTAATTGTCTCTCCGCCAAGTGCATTATGGTCTGCTCTCCCTGTTAATGTGCGAATAACCTGGGGAATATTGCAGTACCAACACTTAAAATGATGTTATGTTATGTTATTTAACTGGATGGTTTGATTTAGGCACTACAGGAATCAGTGTCCTGTGCTTTTTGGCATCTGTGTCAACCGCTGCTCTCAACCGCATGATAATGTTAGCACTCATAAAGTCGTACTGTGCTAATGCTTTTAGGTAATAGAGGACAGTTTCACAACTGTTTGAGGTATATGACAGTCTGTTCAGTTGTGCAATCTTCGAAGAGTTCCTTGCCTGGTTTGGATGAAACTTTTATCATTGTTTGTCAATATGCATTTCAACAAGTTTTATCTAGTGTTTTCTTTTAATAACCACAGCCCATTGCTGTATGTTCTCTAATTATATTGTACTGTATTCAGTTTGCTTTTATCTTTCAAAAACTGTGAGAATGCACAAGCGACTCTCCAAAAGGAGTCAATAGATTATGCACTCTGTTCATAAGACTTGTTGCAAACATGGCTAACAATAAAATCAAAGTTACAATAACCACTGAATTAGGTGTATCCTGTGTGCCATCTAATTGCACAAGCTCCACTTACTTTACTGTACACCTAATTTACTTGAAAGATCAGAATACTTTCACACCACTGCTGTTTTGGTAGTGTTTCTAAAAAATGTTGTCACTTTGTAACAATGTGTCTGTTAATGTGTCAGTGTGGTAGTGTTTCTTGTCCGTCTTCTCTCTTGTGTACATATGGATAATTAAATACAGTACAATAAACATTGTATTTTGACCATTTTCCCCAGTGCATCATAGTTTACCATAGCTTCTCTCACAATTGTACTGTAAATTATGGTTTTCTGATCCAGTTTACAAAGTTTCAGTGCGTGAAACTTTTTTAAATGCCTGGGATTGATGTCTAGGAATGCAGAGAATTGTATTCACTCTCAGCAGGATTTTCCTCACATCCGTTGTGGTTACTGACAGTGAGGGGATCGAAGCGAGCAGAAAATGTGTTCAGCTCATCCAGCAGCGTGGCCTCACACATGATGGAGGAACTTCTTCCACATGATGGAAGCCCTCACCTCTCCATTCATCAAGGCCTTCTGGTTGGGAATGATCTTACTGTCTTTATGATCACCACGTCATAAACACATTTACTGATATGATATCACTGAAGATGTAATATTTTGAGTTTGCATCCAGAGGAATGTACACAGCAACAAAAAACTAGATATGGAAATCTGTGCACATGGATTTGTCCTTCTCACTGATCAGCGCAGCACAGCTATTAACAGTCCTATCTTTCTACATGGAGTTTGCCGATGATAGTGATCAATAAACAATAAAGACGACAACTGTATAAGAGAAGAAGTTCCATTTAACTGTAGGAAGAGGAGCGCTGCGGTGCGTCTCTATGTGTTATATGGTGCACGGACCTCAGTCCTCTGATTAGATAGACCGGACAGGTCATAAGAACTATGATTCTGATTAACATTAATAACTTTACCTGCCACCATTCTCCAGCATCAGGGCCCATCTCTGTGCCGGCTGAAGCTCACAGTGAAGCGCATGTGTCATTGGTCATCACTTCCGGCGCCGGCGCGAGCAGGACGCCTATCCAGTAGCTCCGTACATGTCGTGTTGTTTTTAATACTTTAAGTTTTTTAAAACTTTTAACACAGTAGATGACACGAGCTGTGTATAACTTTATATATCCTATGGATACAACTACTTTTTTCGGACAACATAGCAGTGGACATCTTGCTTATTCAAGGGAGAAGCTGCTCTCACTCCAAACAATGGGATGTGCCAGCATTTTCCACCACATACCTGAGGAGCTAAGGAGGAGGCACCGAGGCGGCAGAGCCAGAGCGTAGGTGAAGGCTAGGCTAACAGCTAAGCGGTGGAAGTACAAGCCCTCGGTTCCGTCGATATTGATGGGAAATGTAAACTGTCTGACCAACAAGACGGACGAGCTTACTTTGCCTCTCTGAAACCTGGCTAACCCAGAACACCCCGGACGCTAACGTGGATATACCTGGATTCACTACAGTGAGAGCGGACCAGGACTGTGGACGCAGTGGCAAAAGCAAAGGAGGGGGACTCGCACTGTTTATCAAAAACAGATGGTGCAACCAGGGGCATGTTACAGTGAAGGAGATCGTGTGCAACAGAGACACTGAGTTGCTGACGGTAGGTCTCAGGCCGTACTACATGCCCAGAGAGTTCTCCCACGCCATTGCTATTGTTGTTTACGTCCCGCCGTGTGCGCACGCAGATACCGCGTGTGATGTCATGCACTCCACCACCGCGAGACTGCAAACACAACATCCAGAGGCATTCATCGCCATCTCCAGGGATTTAAACCACGTGACACTGGACTCCACACTGCCAGACTTTCACCAGTTTGTAAGCTACCCCACCAGGAAGAACAGGACATTAGACCTCCTGTACGCCAACGTGAGGGAAGCCTACACTGCCACTCCTCTGCCCCCACTGGGAAAGTCTGACCATAACCTGGTCCTGCTCACACCTAAGTACAAACCACAGATCCAGAGACAGTCCACGACCAAACGAAGGTAGAACAGAAGCTGCAGCATAACAACATGAGGGAGGTCTGGGATGGCATGAAAACCATCACAGGCTGCACGAAGAATGGCAACATCACAGGAGAGGGGGATGCTGGAAGAGCAAACCAGCTAAACCTGTTTTTAAACAGGTTTGATATTCCAGCTCCCGCAACCAGCGACGGCCCACTTCACGCCCCCACCATGTCCATCACCTCCACCAACCCCACCACCTCAGACTGCAGACCACCCCAACCCTCCACACCCACGGACAGTTTATACCCCCTCCCCACCACCATCACCGAGGATCAGGTGAGCAGAGAGCTGAGGAGGCTTCGTCCAAGGAAAGCAGCAGGCCCGGACAGAGTGTGTCCATGGATGCTTAAAGCCTGTTCTGCTGAACTGGGGGAGCCTCTCCAGCATGTCTTCAACCTGAGCCTGCAGCTGGGGAGGGTCCCAGTGCTCTGGAAGACTTCATGTCTCATCCCGGTTCCTAAGAAAAAACACCCCAGGGAGCTGGGTGACTTCAGACCAGTAGCACTGACGTCACACATTATGAAGACCTTTGAACGGCTGCTGCTCCATGTACTCAGACCCCAGCTCCACCACGCACAAGATCCACTACAGTTTGGATACCAGGAGAAGGTGGGCATGGAGGATGCCATCCTTTATCTGCTCCACAGGGTCCACTATCATCTCGACAAGGAGAGCGGCGCTGTGAGAATTGCATTTTTTGATTTCTCCAGCGCCTTTAACACCATCCGGCCGCTCCTGCTGAGAGACAAGCTGACAGAGACGAGGGTGGACCCACTCCTGGTGACATGGATTACGGACTAGCTCACAGAGAGACCACAGTACGTCAGACTGAAGGGCTGCACGTCAGACACTGTGGTCAGCAGCACTGGAGCACCACAGGGGACCGTGCTCTCTCCCGTCCTCTTCACCATGTACACATCTGACTTCCAGTACAACTCTGGGCTCTGCCACATGCAGAAATACTTGGACGACACTGCGATAGTTGACTTTATCAAGGATGGACGGGAGGGGGAGTACAGGAGCCTGGTCGAGGACTTTGTGAGGTGGTGCAGGTCCAACCATCTGCAGCTGAACACCTCCAAGACCAAGGAGATGGTGGTGGACTTCAGAAGGAAGAAACCACATCTCCAACCTCTGTCCATCGAGGGGGTCGATGTGGAGGTAGTCAGGACCTATAAATATCTGGGGCTGCAGCTGGACGACAAGCTGGACTGGACAGCAAATATGGACATCTGCAAAAAACGGCTGCAGATGCTTTACCAGTCTGTGGTGGCCAGTGTCCTCTTTTATGCTGTGGTTTGTTGGGGAGGAAGCAGTAAGAAGAGAGACGCCGGCCGACTAGACAGACTGGTGAGGAGAGCTGGCTCAGTTGTGGGCACGGAGCTGGACTCTCTGGTGACAGTGGCAGAGAGAAGGACCCTGGACACACCTATTTTAATCTCATCACATAGCTGAACACAGTCGTGAAAGCATATTTCTGGGAAAAAACACATCTCATTGAAGACCAGGTACAGCAGTAGGTGCAGGACAGCATCATTGAGCTATCCCCTGGTCTGTGGGCTGCCTCTGTCATAAGCATTAACAGGCCCAGTACGGACCTACAGTTCTGTGGAGGTTTGAACCATACTGATGCTTGTGAGCGTGGCCTAGGAGCAGTCTTGATACAAAGAGGTAAGGAAGGTCAAGAAGTGACTGCAGACTCTCTCCATCTACACCAGTTGAGGACCTCTCCAGACTGACTCCAGACACCAGACCTCTCCAACTGGAATCATTTTGTAACCCATCTGATATTGGCTGTGAAGTTTGTCATGAAACATTTAGTGTGCAGTCCTGCTTTCTTCTGAAATGAGTATCCAGGGGGTCACTAATAGGCGGACCACCCTCTGGGTCTAGACCCAAACACTATTCTATCGGGACTGAACCTATACCAAAAAATTATTACATTTAACAGAGCGTTACCCTACTCAGCCAGTCAAATCGGCGCATTTGGACAAGTTGGGCCACTCAAATGAGATACGCAAACAGACATACATCTGTCAGAGGAAATGCAATCACACAAATGGTTATCGTGTGCTCTGAAGACAGAAAAATGGAGGATGAAAAACAGAGCATGGTAAGAATGTTGAGATGTGAAATGGAGTTAACACAAAAGAAAATAGAGGAATTAGGACCAATCTCAGTTTATACAAGTTAACAATGAATCCTCTCTGCATACCAAAGAAAGTCACAGGGAGCCTCCTCCTCCATTTACTCTGCTGCAGCTACGTGTTCTTTCTCATGTTTTTTCATGTGTTTAAACAAGTTTGTGGTGTTTCCATGGTAGTGAACAGCTTTCCTACACACATCACAACTTTTGCATTTACAGCTGTGAAGTAATTGCAAAAAACGCTGCATGTCAGATTAAACTAGTGGTCAGGGTGTGCACCGGGCTGGGCAGAACGCGCCAATCATGCACACAGCAGGACATCAGCACAGCAGTGAAGAAGTAAAAAGGGAGGCTTACATGTGTTCACGACATGGGAACATTTTTAGACAGCTCTACTTGATGAAATATAGATATTTGAGTGCAAACTTAGAAAACTGAAAATGATTCGTTTGTATCAAACCAATTAACTCTTTGGATTGATCTTCCAAAGGAGTACCTTGCATTGGTAGTATATGGGGTGCCGACTGTAAAGTTGCACATGCTAAAATAAACTTTGACGCGAACGAGTGCTATCTACGGTCTCCTTCGGGTAGTCAGACGGAGTGATTGCGCTGCACTGTTGGTCACGTCTCCTCACCTGCTTTAATGCTGCCTGCCACCATGTCCAGCGACTTAGCCGGACACATTGGTCGGGCGACAATACAGCGTCAGTAGCCCTTTTCATGGAGTTGCTGCATTATCGCCGCAGCAGCTGTTTGCCAATTCTCTGCATTGGTTGTTCACACAGAGCCAAGCAGCGCTGGCGTGAAGACAAATGGCTGTGTAATTCACACAGAAAGCCGGTGCTGCGGAGCTGATGGCACACGTCACTATGATGACGTCTGTGTGTTTTTTTCAAGGTGTTTGCCCAGGTGTCTACCTGTCAATCGAAACATGTACCCACTGACTGTTAATAATCATATGGATGCTGTTACAATGTGTTGTGATTGAGATCCTGACCCACCAAACATCCTGGAAAGTGTCAAAGTTATGTTTTTCTCTCTAAATTACATAATTTATAATCGCCATCAGTAAACTGGAAGCTGTCTGACTCTCCAACTTGCGGGGACGGAGGCTGTTTTCCGGGGGAAAGTTCACTGAAGTCTCGGTCGGGAGGGCTGACCGTTGTGACTAACACCTTATGAGTTAAAGTTTTTTTGCCGGTGACAGACGCTGTTTTTCGGGCAGAAATGTGAGGAAGAGTCGCGAATAGGGCGCATTTGCGTAAATGAGCTTTTATTTTGGTACTTCAGGCAGTGTAGTACAGTACAGTGTGTGAATATTTTGTTTCACCTGTGACATTTAGATTTAACATTTAGCATTTATATCCATATTTAACATTTGTATTTATATTTAACATTTATATTTATATTTAACATTTATATTTATATTTAACATTTATATTTAAATTTAACATTTAGATTTAAACTTAATATTTAGATTTAGATTCAACATTTAGATTTAGATTTTTTTATTCAGATTAAACATTGAAATTATATTTTTGGAGAGAAGAAGAGAAGTAAATATCACAAAGTTAACAAATATTGCTGCTAATCTGGTCAAAAGTAACATGACAAAATTCACGTGTTTTTATACATGTTTTTTTGATAAATGTGGCAAAAACCTGTTTGTTTTAGCATGCGCAACTTTACAATCAGCGCCCCATAGTAGTATCAATATTTTGGGATTGATCCGCCCATCCCTAGTACAAGCCTTTGGTGATAAGATAAGGTAAGACAATCCTTTATTAATCCCACACAGGGGCATTTGCAATATCACAGCAGCAAAGGACATAGCAAAAATAGAGAGCATCAGTTAAACAGTCATATTAAATAAGTAGAAAAAATAACTCTCCCTGCTGATTTTAAATTGTTATTATAAATGCTCTGATTAATAAATGTAAATAAATGTGACCGTGACTTTTTCTCTCCCCCTAACCCTGAACAGCACATTCGCTGTGGTCCGGGACCTTTGGACAATGCCAATTAAGCATTGACCAAGACTACTCTTGAAGTTGTGTGTGGCTTATGGTTATTACATCAAAGTTAACCATTCATTTGATGGTAATTATACACTGATGATAAAACATGACAAACATGACATTCCATCAGTGACACACAGAGAACAGTAAAAAGAACAGTGCACCTCAATAAACTGCTCTGCCTCAAAACAGAAAGGAATGTGTAAGAGCAGGGGGTGGTCAGAAGAGCCTGTGGAAAGTAGCGGGACATAGATTTACAGTGGGTGGCTCGGCCTGTCACGACTTACCTGCTATTACAAGATGATTTATCGAGCTCCCACCTGAACAGGTTGATGGCTTTAGCAGTACGACCAAGCTCCCCGTCATATCAAGCCAGGCCAAGACATCTGAGAAGACACATATAGGGAATCCTGCCCGTTCAAAGAGGATACAGAGGAAAGGGGATGACACACACAGGTAGAAGTATCTTTTTTGCAAAGTGGAAGCTCAGTATTGTAATTTTTAGTACATTGGGGAAATATTTGTCTCTGCTGTTTACCTATCTACCTGGAGATCTTATAATAGATGAGCAAAACAACACATCCTGAAAGCTAAATGTCTAAAGCAGTGGATATTTAGCATCTCCCAGAACAAAATGACTGACAGACATATTGGACTTTTGTTTTACAGGCACAGCTTGGGTTAGGGAAGAAAACTACTTGGTTAGGTTTAGGATAACACAGTTGTCTAGGTTAAAATCACTGTAACTTCTGTAACTTGTATTAAAAACATACCGTAAAATCTTTGTTAATTTGCCCTTATTTGGAAAAAGGTGAGACATTTTCATTTATTGTATTTCATCTTACACAAAAACTCGTTTTGACCTACTGCATGTAGACTCAGTATCTACCTACACCACTTTTATTCAATCATAAACAGAGAATTTCAGGAGAGAGGAGTCATTCAGCTGCTCTCACTTCATGGAAATAAGGAGCGACATCCTCCCACAATACTTTTTACACTGACTTAAATCAAAACATTAGGTCATATAAAATAAAGGTCCACAGAGAGAATCAGGAAATTCTTGTCCTGAAACTGGAAATTCAACACAAACAACCTACTCCAAAGGTGGCTTACGGTCCAACCCATGATGTGCTACAGCACTGTCATTGATGATTCCCAGGCCTTTGGCAATATTATGCTTGCACTGAGCCCAGACCTAGAGAGGGTCTGTGGGCCCACCCATACTGTGAAAGCAATATGCCCACTGTTCCTGAGGAGTCCTGGAGAGCAGAAGAGATTCAGAGAGAACCTCAGTTTCTACATGAGTTTGTGTACAATATCAGAAGAATTTAATCTAATATTGAATATACTTGGAAGTTGTCAAATCAATGGCCTGTTCAATCGATCAGGTTGAAGAAGAGCTTCAATCCACTTCAAATCCCTTTTCTTAAGGCACAATGGTAGAGGATGTGGCTTGTTTCTATTTAAAGAAATGTCCACCCCTGGAGTTTTTACCTTAACAAACAACATTTTGCCACTAAACCCATTAAAACAAGTGATCAAACCTGTTTTTCTGAGAAAGGTGACATACAATGGTTCATCTGTTTGTCTTTACATAATATGTCCAGGAGCTTCAGGGTTATACAGCTCTATAAAAAGTCTTTGTAGTTCCTAACTTATTCCATTTTGCAACAGTGGAGCAATTTGACACAGAGGTTTGAGGAGTTTCCTTGGACTTGTGCCCAGTCCCTTAGCCCTACCATTTTGTGCATTCCAGGGGTAGGGTGTCCTGACTCTTGTTGGGATAGAGGGGTAGGGTGTAATGTCAGTGCTACATGACCCTCCTAAAACTGAAATTGGATTGGGCTTTGGTTTCAGCCATGCCGGCAGCATGCCTCAAGGTCTGTCCACTTATTGGTCAGTCCACCACTTTGGTCCACACTGAAATATCTCAACAACTACTGGATGGATCTCCATGAGAGATATTCAGGATCCACAGAGGACGACAACGTATTTACTCATCCAGTAAAAAAAATAAGTAAAAGCTTTAAAAAACGACATTTGACATTTATTGTGTCCTGGATGTTGTAGAAGACATATAATTCTTCCAGGTCAATATGTCTCCAAACAATAGGAGGTCATTTGTGTCTTGTACAGATGTTAAAGTCTGGATAATGATAGTGACGATTGAGAGAACTTCCGGTGAGCGTTGCAAGATGGCGGCATAGCTAAAAAGCTCTCCCGGTCAAGTTGCTAGAAAAACCCACGAAACTACGAATATTGCTATCACAAGAAACTAATATGACTTAGAATGAGTGGGACAAGAAGCAAGAAAAAATTGCGGGGGAAATAAAAAACAGAAAGACAAAACTCAAGATGAGGAGAGGGGGGAAGAAACAACTAGCAACAACACAGCTAGCATGGAGGAATCTGACAGTAAGGAGGAAAACCTCACAACTACCAAAGCCATTCAAAACTTAAGTAAAGACATTCAAAACATGTATAAAGATTTCAAGCGAGATCTAATGGACTTCAAGAACGACATCAAGCAGGAGTTTAATAACTTCAGAGCGGAGACAAATCAAAAGATACAAAGTGTTACCAGCGATGTCCGCAACCACGGTACAAGACTAACTGAAGCAGAAAACGAGTTGAAGAAACGGAGACCGCTCATTTGTTAATGAATAGAGTTCATGCGTCACATGATGTAGACAAGCGCATCCACGTCATTGTAGGACCACCTACCTAGGACAAAAAAGAGGATTGTAGTTACGTGGCGTTACTTTATATAGTAACTGCAATATTATAACTGATTTTTAGTAACTGGAGAAAGTGATAATATTACCGTACCCAACACTACTTGCAAAAGGAATTTATTTTGCTCAATAAACTCTTCCCAGTCCAACCTCCTGGAGAAGTAAACACCTCGAGTCACATCAGATTCCGCTTCAATTCACAGCTGATTACCAATGGGAGTGTGTGTGCTAGCTAGCTTATAGCTAATGTAAAGCAAAGTAAACCAAACCAAAATTCTAGGCCAATACCAAGGTTTTAGAATTTGGCTGATTGAGATGCTTAAATGTTGCTATTTATTTTGTTTTTGCTGTTATTTATTCTACCTTTTGTGTGAGGGAAAAAAGAAATCATTGTTATAAAAAACATATGTGTCTTATACAGTCAATTGCGTGGAGTCACATAAACTCTTACCCAAGATGACCAAATAAAAGGAGTTTTATTAAAGCACATTTACATAGGAGTCCACTTGATTGGACAGGATAGAGGTAGACATTTCTTCTGCCTGCTTTACTCATCTCTTCATCTGTGAAGTTATTCACACCTTCCTCAGGAGCTTGTCTTCAATGTGCAGTATGTGGGACATGTTCAAAGGAGGGCTCGAGCTTCAACAGTCTGTCTGTTGTCAGTCCTAAATCCTGCAGGAGGTAAAACGCTCTTGTCCCTGATTCTCTCAGCTCACTTTACAGACAGCACCCTAGCTAAATGTCCCTAAAGCGCCTTTATTTAGAGTCAGGATCTGGTTTGTCCCTCTGTGCTCTCCTAATTGACCTCACTGCTACAGGAACTTCTTTTACACTGAAGTCCAAACTGTAATATAGCAGTAGTATTGAATGGTGACTAATTGCATTTTCTTTTTTTTATTAACTAAGTTGGCAGACAGTGAGCACAACTTGGATTAATTTGATGAAAAAGCTCTTTGATTCTTTTCAAATTAGGACTTTATGACTACTTCAGATGTGGGGAGTCACCACTTTTCACCATGTCTCTTTTGCTACCATGCCAACAAATCTGAATTAATTATATGTAAGTTCTTGTGTTTTTCGTTAAATTAAGAGACTTACACTTACACTTCTAACATATAGACATAGTTTAACACTTTTGTATAGTCATGCATGTCTCTGAACGTACTGAAGAGAGTTACTGGGTGCGACTTAATTTCAGGCAGTTATTACATTTACATTTTAGGGCATTTATCAGGCCCTTTTGTCCAAAGTGACTTACAGTAATTCATACATTCATACACTGATGGCGGTGGCTGCCATGCTTAGTACCGATCAGCACATCAGGAGCAGTTTGGGGTTCAGTATCTTGCCCGAGGACACTTAATAATAATAATACATTTTATTTGTTTGATGGCGCCTTTCAAGTCACCCAAGGTCACCTTACATAAGATAAAAGCATAAAATCACAGAATAACATCACAGAATACTAAAAACAAACACTGACATAAAAAGAAAAAGAAAAGAAAAAGAAAACATGCAGACCAGGGGAATCGAACCAGCAACCTTCCGATAACAAGACGCTGGCCCTGAGCCGCCCTCATATCACTGTAAAATCAGAAAGGCTAACTTCCTGTTGGGTGTAAGGTATTTTGTTTTGATAGTCTTGATAGATTTGCCAATCACATTCACATCTAAGTGAATAAGGGGGTTACTTAGTTGAGATGCTTTATAGGTCATTATCATGCGCTTTTGTCCAAAGTGACTTACAGTAATTCATACATTGATGGCAGTTGCTGCCTTGCAAGGTGCCCACCAGCACATCAGGAGCAGTTTGGGGTTCAGTATCTTGCCCAAGGACACTATGACATGCAGACCAGGGGATGGTGGTGAATCGAACCAGTGACCTTCCGGTAACAAGACGCTGGCTTTACCCCATAGCTTCCCAGTCATGTGTTACTGTAGTTAATGTAATGATGTTACCGCAAATCCTATTACAAATGTGTTGTGTCTGCAATATGAAAAGTCCAACTTCTCCAGTCATATTTACGACAAAAATGTATGATTATTCTGACACGACTTAAACACAGAAATAATCAGCATCACTTACTGTTGTTCTACTGATTAGTAAAATAGGATACAACATGTTAATTACTGAGATTTACAGCAGCTATGGTTGTAGTTGGTAGTGTTTTTTAACTTTGGGCGAGCCAAGATAGCAGTACCCCCAGCTTCAAGTCTCTCATCTCAGTGTTGAAAAAAGAAATGGGAGGAAATGCATTTCCCAAATGTTGAGCTGTTCCTTTGAAAGGTCAGAATTTTAAATTTCAGAAAATAGTAATACATGGTAAAATACCTCCTAAAATAGGTAGAAGAATACAAATTTGCCATAACAACATTTTGAACTGTGGCTGTAGTTACCAGTTATTTCACAAATTATGAATTTACTTTAAAAAACGTGATGAACTAATAAAATAGGCTTTTGTTGATTGAACTCAATGATATGTAAAATACTAAGTGCCCTTCCAGTGAAAAGCCTGTGTTTCTGATGGGACACACATTTTTATTCAAAGTAAATAAGCTTTGTTTGCCATAACACATCTGGATCGTTGAAAACAATCTAATATTATAATAACCCTACAAAGGTGATGCATTCATTCGTTGAAATAAAACATTTTTTTTTAATTTTAACAGTTATTTTCTTGGCTTTGTCTCTGGAACATGTATTATGGCCGAAATGCGTTCATCAGGATTGGAGAAGAGAGTGCAGGTTTTAGATTAAGAACAGCAGACTTTGAGACCACCATGGTCCACAACATTTTCTGATTTGACCAGCCGGACCACTGCACGTGGAGAGGAAGAGAGTCAGCATAAGAGTCATGCTAATCCTGCTCAGATGAGCATTGGACTGGAGTGTAACAGTCGGATGTGCCATTTGTCAAGTAATTTCTCTCCTGACATGAGTCTCCTCATTGTTTTGACTCATTCCTACAGTCAGGTCCCACGTCCACACACGTCACCACGTCGGAAGTCAGAAGTCGGAATACAGCTGCTTGTGTGTGCGGTCGGAGGATCCCCCGTCCCATGTTTACTGCCTGGCCATTGGCTGCCCCCTCTAGCTCCCACTCCTTTTACAGCCTAGTCCAGCTGTGACCCTCCAGTTGCAGTTGGTCTAAACGATAATTGTATGCCGACTGGCGAGGCGGCCCAACCGTTGTCTTGGCCCAGTCGGCGGCGCGAGCGCTGAGGGCAATCCGCTCTGGCCAGGTAAGTGAGCAGGGGCGGGCGGTGCCCTGTCGGCTGTACCACACTAGTTTTAGCTGTTGTTTTTACGGTTTTATCCGTTTGTTTTAAAACTCTTTTACCGTTTTAAAACTATTTTACTCACCGCTTTTACCAACGGACTCTTACTGTATTTTAACCATGACGCCGCACAGCTCTCCGGCTGGTCCAGAGACGGACAATTCCGAAGTCATGAAGTGCGATCTGTGCAACATGTTTCGAAATGTGCTCGAAATGCACTAAAATCAACCACCTTCAGAATCTCCTAATTGAATTAAAAGGACAAATTAAACTGTTAATGGAGCGAAATGCCATTTTAAAGGAACAGGCCAAACTTCAAGATAATTTTAACAGTACTGTTTTAGTTGGTTCCCCTGGATTCGGAACTCTCCACCCTGGACTTTTAGCAGCTACCCTCCCTCTTCATGACCCACCTCCCACCAACACCACACATGGTGCTCCCCCAGACCCCCCTGCCACCACAGCTGCTCCCCCACATCTCTTCTGCTCACTGTAGATTGGAGATGGGACGAAGATTATTATAGTTATTAGGGTCAGTACCAGGTTTTTTCAGTATTGGAGTGATGGCAGCAGTTTTGAAGAGTGTAGGAACAATTCCAGTGGAGAGTGAGGAGCGGATGATGGCAGAGATGAGGGGGAGCAGAGAGGGGAGGCAGGTTTTCACCAGAACTGTAGGGAGGGGATCTAAGTGACAGGTGGAGGGCTTGGACTTTAGGATGAGGTCTGAGATATCTGAGTCAGAGGGGAGCTGAAAGAAGGAGAATGAGACGTCAAACAGGGTGCAGGGGAGAAGCTGAGGGAGGAGCTTGGGCCTAGGTGCAGGTGGATCTGGTGAATTTTCTGATTGAAAAAGGACATCAGGGAGTTACAGAAAGCAGCTGAGTACAGGTGGGCTTTAAGAGAGGCCGGGGGTCTGAAAATATTGTTGAGAAGACAAAACAGTGACTTGGAATTACCATTACCACTATATACCATTAGCATGTATATCACTAGAAATAACATACAACACTCTAGGCATCAGCAACTAAATGTGACCTATACTGAGTTATAGTTCATGATGAATTATTGTTTCTTGATATACTTTTTTCGTCAAGTTTTTCCGAGTTATTGAAGTGTATTTGGTCTGCACAGACTTATCAATCATATCCACCCTTTGTTTATATGTCATTTGTTAATTTATTCATTTACATGGTTCCTGTTTTTTCATCCACTGACACTGATAGAATAGATGGAGTGTGGAAAGCCTCTCCTGATATTCATTATCCGATTAGTTGAAAGATGTAATGTGACAATTTACCTGGTGATGGGGCAACTTGTCACAAATGAACACCCTGTATGTAACTACACATAACTCTATGTTACAGTGAGAAAATGAAATGAAAGGAAAAAGTGTGACAAGATGCTTCAGGTTCCCTCTACAGTTGTTTTATTGTGTAATGCCACCCTGTGTTATATTATGAAAAATAAATCACCTTGAATTTGAACCTGCATCAACAATTGAATGTTTTTGCAGATTGTTATTATTGCAGACATTATTATTTCTTAATAATGTCTGCAATAATAATAATCTGCATTGATTTAAGGATAACAATTTTGTACTTGTCACAAAGTAATATTCAGTATCTCTACTGAACTACAGTGTAGGATCTCAGTATCTCCTTTATCGTTGGCCAATAAGGCTAGGAAGCCCAGGCTGCAGCAGGTCAGATAACTTGCAGGGGCTGCTGTTTGTGTAAGCAGGTTGACAAAAACCTCAAGTGATTAAAACTCAATTCTATTCATTGGTACTCCTGAAAACGGTAGCACAAAGTTATCATCTGCAAGCATTCATCCACACGCTCTTTAGCATCTGTGACCACTGAGCTGTTTCTTAGTAGCACATAGGATTTCCAAAACCCATGTGTCTGGTGGAGTCATCTCTGAATAAGGAGGAACACACAACATGGGGCAAATAAAGTTAAATGTTATCCAGGATGACAGGTCAAGTGACAATTACAGTAGTACAGTTAAACTCATTAGTATGCTTTCTCTCTCAAATGTGTTGAACTGTAAAGTCCACAACTTCAAGCCAGATTTCATGGACCAGATATAGAAAATGCCAAGTCCTCAAATGATATGAAGGAAGGAGTCATTTTAACTAAAGTATTAAACTGATTACAAATTTCACAAGGTATGTAAAGAGCAGGAAGTCACTGTAATAAAAAACAATAGTTTTGTCAGACAGGAAGAACAAATTCTGCCAAACTGACAAGAAGTTTATCTCCAGTGCTGACAAATGGCTGCTTTCTACTTTGTCTCCACAGTATGAAGTATGACTCTGTTTTACAATGTATCAAATGGGAATGTGAAACTAAAGTGACAATGTGAATGGGACTGACTCTGCAGTTCCCCTCAGCTTTACTTGATCAGCTGTCATGCCCACAACTACTGTCTTCGTTCACTCTCAACGCATACATATAGGTACATATATATACCTATATGTACATATACCTATATGAAAACGGCCAATTTTCTGTATGTCGTATATATTCGAAACCTATATTAAAACATATATGTTTATATAGGTTCTTTCCGTGTGGGCGGAGTTGAGGTGAATACGGTTTGAATGTCGAGACTGTGAGACGACAGAGGCAGCACAGAATTCGGTCAACTTGGACTGGGAACTGGTGACAAAGGCGTACAGAAGTGTGTGGTAGCATGACTTCACTTGAGACTTTTAAAAGCTAACTGGTGTTTTTCCGATTTTGTGTGTGACACCAGCACTTTCACACCGAGTGTGCCGAAGTTGAGGGTCCTCTTGCGGAGCGTACACTGCCCTTCAGATCCATTATTTTACGGCTTTTAACCAACTGAATTCTGGATGTTCAATCCAACACTTGTTAAATTTACACTTTCCCATAGTTGTAGCAGGTTCCGCAGTCGAAGTCTTTCCAGAACTGGTCAAGTGTGCGGCGATAAATTCCGACCGGGCTGTTGACAAAATGCCACTTACGCTCCAGGATACTTTCCAGGATACGTTCTAGGAGACAGAAGTACAACACACAGAGCTGATTGTGAATCTCACCAACACATTTCCCTGAAACAATAACAAAAAAGGCGGCGACTTATGATGAGGCAGCCTGTTTTTGAAACGTGTCCTTTAATGTCTGCATTACAGAGGTAGAATGAGATGTAGTAGCAGTAGCACTCGATTGGCCATTATCAATTATTACTGTCATTGTGACTTAATATTAATTTTGAAACCAACAGATCACAAAACTCACAATTTAGATCATATCATTTTTGTGAGAAACAGGTTGGATCATTTTTTAGATCATAACAAAAGGGATTATTGTTAAATTAATTATGAATACTCTATTTTGGCTCTCATCTCTATCTAGACACTTGTTATATTCACCATTTTATATTATTCTTTATATATAGTCTATTCTACAAATAATCCACAAGTATTATATATGTCTGATATTACTGGCTGGATATATATTGGTTGTCTGTCTCTCTGTCTGCCTGCTTGTCTGTTGTCAGTGGACTCGGTCAATCTGGTTGGTCAGATGGCTGCTGAGCCACAGGTAGACGCTGCTCCGGTGAACAGAGCTGAGATGAAAGTTATCTCAGTCAGTTTGCATTCACTAACTCAGTCCACCCAGTACATGTTTGTCTCAAATCCTCCTCACTGCAGCTCTGCATCAATATTTGGAGAATTATTAGGTCGACTTTAAAAAGTGAAATCTACAATTAGTAAGCGGTTCAGATAACATGCCAAATCACGGATCAACTTCGTTCAGTTATACCACTATTTGGTAAGTTTACATTAGTGACAACTCAACATACACATACATCATGCACCTGAGCTTAAGGTTAATTTACCTTGCATTCGCTGAACAGTTGAGGGTGATGGTCATGCAAATGAGTAAGTAAACTGGATGTGTTGCCACCCCTCGCAACAACTTTCTTCTTGCAGCTCCTGCAGATAGGGCTGCTATCCTCGACCAGCTGTCCCTGAGCATTCTTAAATTAACCAAAATACGCCCAGTGTAAGTGGCCACCAGGTGTCTTCGGACCTGCGTTATTTCAATGCATGTTCCGGGGTATCTTCATGCGCCCCGGAAACAGTATAGGGCTTATTGCCGGCGTCACACGCTACCTTTGTCACACAAGACACGCCAAGCTTTGCCATGGGTAGCCACCAGGTTTTGGAGTAATCAAAAGGAATGAAGGAATATGGTATGTAAACTAAGTGTGGTCAGTCACGATGCTGTTTTTTATGCAAGCATGACTTTAACTGCAGTGTTTGTTTACTGCCAGAAGAGATATGAGTCGGAGCCGGTACGAGTCGCAGTGCAAAGTTTACGCCCTTGGTAGGCGAACTGAGGTAAATGCTTGGTGTGTTTTGTATGTGGGTGTAAGTGAAGGAATGAACAATGAATTGCGGTGTTAAATTGTATGAATGTGGAAGACCATCGGGAGTTTAAATTGAACTCGTTGGGCAGTATATTTTGTATGCGCAATTTTTAATGAAACCTTTCGTGTTTGTTTTAGTTTCACGGTGCCAGAAGACAAATAAAAGGATTGCACCAGTCGAGCTCCAGCCTATTCGGTATTGAATGCCAAGGGGTCGTAACACCCAGACTGCAGATTTTGGTTCTCTTTGAAGGTGGAAAAATGCCTTGAGGGCCGCTACTATCACATCCTCCCTCCGCCATGTCTTCTTCACTACATAACAAGCGCACGTTGCATGCTGTGCCTGCGTATTGAGACAAGGAAAAAGTATCTCGCAAGTTTTCCACACCATGCTGTCGACCGCGGCGGTAACTATGGTAATCAAAACTTGAATGGTAACCTTCACCATCGGGAATTTTACCATGGTTTACCGTGATACCGGTAACCGTTACATCCCTATAGGTGAGACATGACAGCTAGCAACAGGAGCCTTAGTTGAGACATGACAGAGCTTTATTTAAGACCTCCTATGGATATAAAAATGAGCAATACTGGAGCTATACCCAGAGGAATTTTTTTCTGCTCAAAGCTTGCTCCTTTCCAGCACGGGGGAGACAAAACTGAGATTTCTAGTTTGTTTCTCCTAAAATTCACTAGGAGCAATGACAGACATGACAGCTAGCAACAGGAACCTTACTTGAGACATGACAGAGCTTCATTAGAGACCTCCTTTGAAAACAAAAATGAGCAATACTGGAGCTATTATGGAGCATATATATTGACACTTAAAATCACCATCTTTAATATACAGCACAGCAGCACTTTATAAAGCACAGTTTGAACAGAATAATGATAACATTTAACATTGCTGACAATAGTGATCTCTTCAGAAAAAAATGTAGATTGCCTTAACCAACCTGTAACAACTGACTATTTCAGCCAGTAGTGTAAAGACAGTTTATTATTGTGTCTCTTCTCAGTGAAACTTCTTAAAGAAGTGTCAAACAGTGTTCCACACAGCTGCACAACAATGCAGAGCATTTCATTATTTTAGTCGTTCAGCAGTATTTGTATATGAGGACTTATTTGACCATGGTCTCAACAAATGCCTTCTCAACCGATGTTCATCCATCCCATGTGCCGTTGTGCATGATGTACCTGCAAGTATGACAGAAAGCCCAGATTACAAATAAATTCCCTTAACATTGCAAACTATCAAATATAAACTAATTACTGCTGTTATGGGGAGGACAGTCCATGTCCACTCTTCGCATTGCACTTATTTAACCTTCATGTGGTATTTTATAAGTTTTATATTCACACATTTTTTAAGGTACAACTAAGTCATTATTTGGTTTCTTTTTATGTGTTGTGTTGGATTCAAAAATGATTAACAAAATAACGTTTTTTTTTGTAATTTTCAAATTTTGTACTCACTATTGAATATGAAAAGAATGAATGAAACACATACTGATAGGAGCATGCCAGATCTGCCACCTGCTGACCCAGACCTGAGTATTTGTATGTATGGGGGAATAATTAATGATACCACATTTTAAAACAAAACATGATAAAGTCCTGTGGGGTGAATACACAAATAATAAACATGTAACAACAAAATAATCAATGTACTTACTTAGATCCAGATTAGACCCAGATTTGTCAGTTGGACCTGCAACACCAGCCAAGTTGTCCGCTCCAAGATTAATCATATTATTTATAATTTCTTTTATATGTTCCACAATCAAAATAGCTTGGTTGCTGTCCACATTACTTGTGTTTGTATTGAGTAGAGGTACATGTTGCTCAGGTGAATTATATGAGGAAAGAAGTATGTGGCAAAGGGATGATGAAATCCATGAAAGTTGAGCCTAAATATCTATGTTTTTAAACCCACCCAACCTGAATCTCTCCACAGTGGCAAGCTTGAATGCTAGCTGCTGATGGCTCTATGAGCACTGGCATAGGTCAAACGACTGCAACCATGTTGCTAGAGAGGAATTATCATTCAAAAGGTAGAGGAGAGGTAATTTTCTAAACCACAAAATGAAACACAGGGAAAAGAGGAGTTGATGCTGAAATCATTACCCACCCACCACCACCCCAAAAGAGTCACACTAGGGGAAACTCTGGTTTTTACCATTTTGGTCATCCTTGGGTGAGCCAGGGTCTGGCTGATATCATCTTCAGTGGGAAGCGCAATCCTTTGGCCATCTCTTTTTTTAAATGTTCCTGCTGAACATTTCTTTCTGTGAAATACATTAAAGGAGAACTTCGGTCAATTTCAACATGCAGCTTTATCGCTCAAGCTATCCTTGACTTGCCAGTACCGAAAACGCGAACACTTTTGGTCCAACCCTTACAGGGCTCCTTGAATGGAGAGTTAGCTTTGACAGCTAACAGCATGGGGTCAGGACTTTACACTGTGTTTTAAGCACCTTAACATGCTCCAAATATCACTCAAAAAGCTATGCAACATCAGCAGACACCTTACAACACAGCACTGTAGCGTTTATGACTCACAATGAATAAAAAAGTGGTTAAAACAGTGTGTTTGTGCAAGCAGCTACATACTGGTTTGTAGCTATAACAATGACTTTAAAACTGAGCCCGCTACACACCTTCTCAAATAATTTAATATTGCATATTTTGGCCGAGGTCACTGATTCCCAGCGGGTTTCAAGTGATTTTTAAGTTAATTCCCCCTATAACCAGACTACTATAGCTAATGCTGCTAATGCTAACAAGTTCATAGTCATAAGGTGGTTTGATGTTAATGTTAGCTATCGGCTAAGTCTTTCCGTAGACAGTGAGTCTTCAAAATCAACCAATTACGATGCAGAGTGTGTGATGGACAACGCTGCTATCCAATGAGATTTCTAAAGCTGGCGAGTGAGCACATCATCCAGGGTTCAAAGGTCACACCTTTTTGCACCATGTTTGTTGTGATGAATGTCAGACACAAGATTAAATGAATTAGATGAAAATATATAAGGGTTTTATTTTTGATATCATACTGCATTGAGATAGTATCTTTATTTTGCTCAAGCCACCAATAGCTTGATTTGACAGTAAAACAGACCTAATACATGACATTTTTTTTCTAGGGTTTGTTTTGTTGTCTATGAAACAAAGTTGCAATGATACAAAATAGACTGCACATGCAGGAGAACATTGAAGAGCAGAATAATGCACCCATAGAGTGGGGATCCACTGCTTGTCAGGAAAATGGCTAACATTTTAAGTCTATATGAGGCTTCAGTGAGCACTTGCAGAGGGCTGTTTATTTGCTCTAAGGTCAACCTGAGATACATGAATTGAGGAGATTGGGATGAGAGTAGGTTGATTTCATCTCTGATGTCTCTGCCTGAGATCAAAAAATGACACAAAAGTTGAGGCACTCTGAGACTTCATTGAGATCTTGATGAGATCCCCTTTGAAACTTACAGGGAGTCCAAGTTGCAATTTTGTGCACCTGTTTCAATTGAGAAACAGGAGAACCAGGGGCGACTTACTTGTCTACTGTCCCACTATCTTCTCAGGGGCAAAGGCCAGGACTCATTAGATAGCTCCACAAGTCACCAGACCTCGGTCTCATGAGTGGAGTCTGTCTTCAGTGAAAGGAACAGGGGTCGATAATATAAATGGCCCGGTGGCCCGGATGTACTTTTAAAACTGTCAGGGCCACCAGAACGCTCCAAGCACTGGCCCGGTGGGGCCAGTGAAAAATAATGCCTTGAAAAAAGATAACAAGTAAAAAATGTAATACATCTAATTTCAGTTAATTCCCTGTGGTTTGAAATGATTTCTGTGAAATCGTCTCGGTAGCTAATTACCACTAATAGTGTTACGAGATCCCGACCTGATCATAGACAGAGACATCTACTTTCTGTGCGCAGCAAGCGCTGTGCCCTGGGACATCAGCACACCTGATACCTGACATTGTCCTGGGCCAGTGGTTAGAATGGTGGGGCCCAGAGGGCCAGTGGCAAATTTCCCTTATTGTCTACCCCTGAGGAAGAATATACCTTATGGGCAGAGGTGGGTAGTAACGTGCTACATTTACTCCGTTACAGTTACTTAAGTAACTTTTTGGATAAACTGTACTTGTAAGAGCAGTTGTAATGCAACATACTTTTTAATTTTACTTGAGTATATTTGTGAAGAAGAAACGCTACTTTTACTCCCTTACAGTGAGATACATTCCACTCGCTACTTTTATTTTTATTCTTCTGTTATTCAGTGCACAGTGGTTTGTTTTGTTTTGTCAGAGACTTCCACCAAAGGCTCTGTCATGTGACACTTTTTCGCCAATCAAAGGTAGTCACTAACAACCAGGGGCGCCATAGGGGGGAAAAGTTAGGACAATTCCAAAAATAGGTCAAATAAAAAACTAATATAACATCATTAAATCATCATCATTGTGTATATATTTCAAATATAATAATACATTTAATGATCTCTTTGTTTTAACTTGTTTTTGGCAGCAAAAGTTAAATATCGCCATTGATAAAAAAGTATACATCCATATTGACCGACCACCCCGCTGTATCTGCGTGAAATGCTTTGGTCCTGCCACAGAGATCCCACTGTTGCCTAAATCAAAATCTGGTTTTCAAAAAAGGAAAGAGAGGAAAGACAAAGGACAGGGTGTCAATCTGTAACCCAGTTTTTCACCAAGAAAGGTGGGTAGCCTACAGTCTGTGAGTGGTATTAACCTGTTGGCCTAATGTCCATAGTGAAATAAGCTAGCTAGCTACAGACTAGTGTTAGCCTACATTCCATCAACATTTAATCAGTACAGGGAAACATTTAGCAAGATATTCATATTAAATCATTGTCCCTGCTCCTTTTAGCAGAATTAACAACAGATGAGTCAGCAGCAGCCCAGTCTGCCCATACCTGTCCCTCCCTGTCCCAGTGAAGAAGGTGAGCAACACTGTGTTCAGTGACATGACAGTTAGCATCACTGCAGGGAGTCTGTGGGGATTTCTCTGTCTCTCTTACTCTTTTTACCATTACAAAAAAGAAACGGAAATGTTTATTAATGACAGAAATTCAAACACAAATTATGTTCTCACATAATGATCAATGAGGCAGTGTATAATTAAAATAAACATGTCGTTCGAACAGATGTCTAGTGCATCAGCAGCAGCAGCTGTCTGTCAGTCCCCTATAAAATGAAAATAGCCTATAATCCATATTTATTTCAGAATGATTTTCATGTTTTAAAAACTGTTTTGAAATAAAAAGGGCATATGCATGTTTATATATGATATAATTAAAATTCAGCTATCACTAAAATAGAGTGTTTGGTCAGTAGCTTGGGACTCTCACCCTCCTGCTTTGCAGTAAGAACAGAGGAGAACATTTCTGGTGCATGCAGACTGTGGGACAATACAACTCTCAGTACAATTAGAGAAATGTTTATATTTTCTGGAAATCAGAAGAATAAATCGCAACGACCATACAGCCTCTATATTTAATAAATATGTATTTATTAACCCCAAATCCAAAGCCACTACCTGTGAGTCTGCAGTTGTGGAGATAAATTAGACCTGTATGTGGGACTACATTCTTTTCACAAATATGGGAATAATAGTCAAAAATATCATTAAAATGCATAGTTTTATATAAAACTTTTTCGCCGGCCTATACGAGGGCCCAATTAGATTTTTTTTCATGGGGCCCAAAATCCCTGGCAGCGCCCCTGCTAACAACGTTTGACTCCGTTTCACCAATCAAACGGAGCCAGGCAGTCACATGACCGCATACAAAATCTCCGCCGCCCCGCACAGAAGCAAAGTGATTGAAAGCAGAAAACACTAGAAACAACAACGTGCCATTCAGAATTAGAAGAGGCAGAACCTTAAAGACTAAAAAGAACAGGACTGATTTCAAGCATTTTTCAGAAATGTTGAGACACAAAGGCTGTTTTCAGTCCTGGTCCAGTGTTTGAATTTTCAATTATATTTTGTGTCAGTGCTGTGCTTAGATATAAATAAATAAATACATTTAAAAAATAAAGCTTAAAACATCACGTTTTGGCTTAAAACACTTGGTTTGTTGGTTCAAACACAGCCAGAGAGCTCCCAAAAGATCCAAGTATTTTCACACATACAAATGTGGAAATCGCCTGGCCACTGCCATCTGCTCCACTTCCCATAAGTCAGGTAATAAACATGTAATGTGAATCTGATATGACATGTATTGTGGAAGTGTCAGTATGCTGTGTATCATGTGTGATGTGGAAACATCTTGTAGTCCTTTCTGCATACAACATAAGGTATGTTCCCCAGAAGTAAATCAAATAAAACATGTTTATTGTCAAACTCAAACCTCAACAACTGTCTCTGAGACTATAAAGAAATCAAATGAAACCATTACCTGTCTGTAAGGAAGGAACATTATTACAATACTGAGTGGACATACACATGAGTCCAGTCTCTCCTCACTGTAGGTCCTCAATGTATTCTTGTACAACCCCCAAACTATGACAGTTACCTAATCCTGCACCACAATGAATTGTGAAAAGTAAGCTTTTATCCCTTTTTTTGCTCAACAATCGGGGCTCATTATTGGATCATTCTGTCCTCTAAGCATGGAGGCTGGGACATGTTAGGATTCAGGAACATGGTTAAGATAGCTCTGAAGCAATGACCTTCCAGTAAATTTAGCAAATAGGCCGAGGGTATTGTGGTTGTGTTTTGATTGTGATGCTCAGTCTCTGCTCACCATATTCTTATCTTGGCAGGTTGTAGGTGAGGCAACATTATCTGCCCTATAAACAGAGTTGCATTTATTGTCAGCTCACTTGTTCCTTAGAGGAGTTACCACTGTGACATTGTCAACACTTTGACACAGTTCTGAACTAAGGCCCAGTCCACATGTACATCATGGGTATTTTTGGAAACAGGGTTTCTCCATCCAGAGGAGCATTTAAGAAGCTTTTCAGAAATACCAACACACCTGAAAAGCCTTTTCCATAGCCATTCATGTACACTGGTCCTACATGTGCCCATTGTATACTCTGGTCGGTTGTCTGTTACAAATAATACTCAGAGAGAAACATGGCTGCTCTTCACAGAACAGCAAAACATTGTGAGCAGCTGTCTGTGTTTCTCTTTTCCGTTATCAATGTCTGTCTGTGTCTTTCTGAATATATAGTTAAACAATTTATTATCTATTCTGTCACAGAACAAACTCAGATACTCCAATATCAACAACATATACTCTGCGTGCACATTTACCAATTATGCTACAAACACTTATAAACCTGTGTCTGCATTAATGATCCAAAAATCTCAGTTTCTGCCCGTCCTAGGAGTAAACACTGGTAGCAGGTGTTTCTGATTATCTTCACCCTGGAAGGACTTTTACAAAACATCTGTTTTCAGAGACCTAAAATGTTGTTTACATGTCTATGAAAGGCCAAAATACACAGAAAAGGCATTGTTTTTAAGAAATAACTGTGCATGTGTGGACAGTGCCTGAGAGTGCAGACAAACTGAGCCATGCAGCTTGGGCTGTCAATAGAACAGTGTCCTCTTGACCCAGAGGTTGCCAAGGTGACATTCCAGCCCAGGTTAGCACAAGAGATCGTCAGTGTTGGAAGGAAGCACTGATGGAGGAAGAGACAGGTGTCGTTATCACCGACACACAGCTGTATCCATAAATCAAGAGCTACTAAGGTCCTGAGCAACCACAAGTGAGGTCGTGAGCCTGTTTTTAGAGCAACACCAAAGGGTGAATGTCTCTAAGGCCAGGACTTTAAGCGTATGGGATTGCAGCATATGAC
The DNA here is from genome assembly GCA_903131615.1 of Diplodus sargus. NCBI lineage: Eukaryota > Metazoa > Chordata > Actinopteri > Spariformes > Sparidae > Diplodus > Diplodus sargus. The sequence continues at coordinate 58,024 of CAEMYA010000619.1, forward strand.
GTGTCAAAACCGCAATACCAGCACTTCATCACAGCCGCCAAGAGAGGCAATTTGATCGTGCTGAGGACATGGGGCTTATGTTGAACCAGCCGGAAGCCCACTTCATGGCAGGTCTTTTTTCGTTTTAATCTGTGCTCACACCAAGCATTTTGTTAAGATCCTGGCTTGTCGGGCTGCTTGTGCTTGTGTTGTGGCAACTATTGTTGTACTACAGCAGATTCTGTGAATGTCATCAGACCTATAACAAAACAATACTGATATAAATGTACTGTGTGTAACAAGGAGTTGTAAAAGCATTCAGTCCAACTGCATTGTTCCAATCATGCTAGTTGACCATACACAGAAGTGTCAGTGTTACCAGTAAAAATGTCAGATCTTTTTAAAATGAACAAAGAAAAATCCATCTTGTGCTGCTGAGGTGCTCTGGGTTTTCTTACCATCAGCACCCATAGAGGAAAGCTGTGATACAGCTGATCCTGGACCAGCTGACGCGAGGGTCAGTGGTATTGGAGCAGCCACCACAGAGGCTCTTTTGGCTTCTCATTGCCTGGTCAAGAGGGATCCTGTTTCAGCTGAGGGGGAAGTCTGCCTGTCAGCAACAGGCTGCTCAACTCATGCTCAGTTTATGTAAGCAGAGATGATGGGATATACATTTTTATCTTTGCTGCTCACACGGGATATCCCTGTTTGTTTTTATTTTTTTATTTCCTTATTTTCTTATCAAAAAATGGTGTATAAAGTTCCTAGGTGGCTGAGAGTTGTCAGCTTTAAAGTGATAATCCGGAAGATTTTCATGAATGTAAAAATCTGTTAAGTCACTATCTTTCACCAAATTAGGTAACACAATGTGACACAGTCTGGCAAAATGAGTCACAGTGACTCAAAGCTCAACATTGAGATTTGGTATCAATGAAAAGATGAGGAAATAAGCTTTAAAATGATATTCTAGTTTAAGTCATACCTTAAACGGTTGTCAAGACACATCCATTTAAAATATGGTTACCCACCATCTTTTTCCAGTGGAAAACCTGAGAAAATCGTGTTTAAAGTTTTTTTGTCCATTTTTTGTTGATATCTTTACAAATCCTTAGCATCCAAAGAGATGCACTAATTTTTGTACAGCTAAATTTCACCAAAGGCATTTGGATACTTAGATAAAATTTACAAAAAAAATTACAAAGTTTGTACAGAGGTGCTGTGAGTAGAAAGAGTTTGTCAATATGTGTGTGTGTGGGTGTGTGTGTGTGTGTGTGTGTTTTGTGTGTGTGTGTGTATACATTTCATATATGTTAAGACAAGTCAATTGATTACATTAAATAACTGATTAAAACAAATCAAAAACTTTCGCATGGAGTTCCCCCCCGGATAAATCCCATATTTTGTAACATACACTCATACGTTTTGACTTACATTGACAATTATAAAATATATTGATGAAATACATTGTGATCCTTGTTCAAAATAAGAGAAAAAACAGAACATTAATTTGAAAGTGAACTGACCGGAAGTTAGTTGTTAAGGTTACTCTGACCTCACAAAACCCATTTATGGCCATTAATCAGGAACTGATATGATAATTGTAACAACAAAATTTTGAACAGATTTGTGATATTGGGCCATATAAACTGAGTTGACTTGACCAGCACATAAGGTGAAGAAAAGCCACAATCTGAAACAGAAGAATGTTTCGTCTTTTGTCCTAAAAATTACCTCTGCATTGTACCGTCATAAAAACATGGCGCATGCAAAATTCATTCTTTAAAAATAACTTTTAACACAAACTTAACTGACAAGAGGATGAGGTCCAAGTGGAGGTGATAGGCTGAGAAGCACAGAAAAGAGACAACAATAACATTTCACATTTCAGTTTTTCTACTCTTTGCTGGGCAAGGAGAGGGACAGCTTACCTTCCCCACAGCTGGTTTTCGGCAGGTAATGTCTTTTGTGTTTTCTGTGCAAAACTCACGAATGCTTTCGTGCAGATAATTTTGTCTTTTCAAGTCCAGGCCAGGAGGCTTGACAACAGCAGGTCTCCTCAGTGGTGGTGCTTTCTCTTTGAGCAGGCATATTCCTTGCTCCTCAGAATTGGCAAAGACCATGTAGAACACCCAGCCACTGCTCATTCTGAAAAATAGAAGATTGAATAAGAAGTAGTAAAACATCCATTCACTGTCCCTAAAAGTACACAAATACCCATGTAATACACACACACACACACACACACACACACACAAATTATTAACAATTGCAGAACTTTAGAATAATAAGCATCTGCTTCAACAACTCTTGAACTATTCATGTTAATGTTGGCTAATGCCACCAAATTACAAACCTGTAATGTTGGTGTTGGGTTATACCAGGGAAGGTTTGGAAGAATGGCTTGAGTAATGACTGCCAATCACGCTGCTCCACAAAGACGTCCCCATTTTCCATCCAACAAGTTGTGGGATGTTAACTCCAGTCTGTGTACTGCTTCTGACGACTTCAACAACATCATCCAGACAGGATACCATCTTTCAGTGATACGTTTGCTTCACCAGGCCAAATGCCCAATCCGGCGCAAACTTTGTGTGACCTACTATCAGGAAGTTCAATGACACCGTTTCATAGAAACCATGAAGCACTCTCCATAGCAGGTACTGTAGCATCGTATTGTTCTTGTTCTGTTCAGGACAGTTGTCACAGTGTAGCTGGAGATGCTTTTCACCCATGCCATATCGACACCACAGCATTTGATCCTTTCGTGATGCACACACATTCATCAATAAGGTAATTGACTTGCCTTGGAATGGCCTCACAGTTGATGCCGAACAAGCCGCACTTTCGAGGGGTCATAAAGTACATGGGCCCAGGCTGAAGCGGATCGGAGGGGAAATGCATCTGCTGTGCGAAATCAAAGGAGTAGTGCATTGTCATGTCTCTGGAGCATGGGTCACAAGGACAGAGTTCATGAATGCTGTTGACATCCACAGTATCCCTAGCTTTCTGAACCATTTCTTGATACAGTGACCGTTCTAGGGTCACTTTCATGAGGTGGTCCTACTGATTTTTACAGCGATCGGATTTCTCTGCCTCCGTCAGGTTGGCAGACTTATAGATGGCTGAGTTGTTTTTTTGGCATTGCCAACACAAGTCAGTCATTGGCTTTGTCCGGACGATGTAGGGCACAATGGTCTTCCACAGCCGTCGAAAGGTGACAATGTTCACCACACGATGTTCTAAAAAAACAAAGTAGGGAAGAGCTTGCTCAATTTCTGTATTAATACACTTCTGCATTCTGTATTAATGCACACAGGTCTTAATAATAAACTGATGTAAAAAAACAAAAAAATAAATAGATAAAAAATACATGAATGAATACATACAATGAATAGTGTTAGAAACTGTAGGTTTGTTCCCCTTCATGTCAGCAGCTCCTAGCAGGAGCTAGGTTAGCGGCCCGGCCACTGTCGAGAGGAGGCCTGCGCTGACGGGAGGAGCTTTGCCGGGTCACCACGGAGAGTGTCGCCGACGGAGGTTGCTTTGCTGCCACAGAGGGACACGGAGGTTTATCGCTGCGAGCATTTTGTTTTCACAGACTAACCTCGCATCACAAAGAGGCAGTGGCTGTGTCTCAATTCAGGGTCTGCACACTCAAGGACCCGCCCTTTGGGGTCTCACCGAGTGAGTGTACTTAGGTGCGCCCTGCAGGCCGCGTCAGCCTGTTGAAAAATGGGACGGTCTACCCTTTGGAGCATTTCCTGGTTGCGTCACCAGATGTTCCCGCCCCTACCTGTACGTCACTATTTCTGCGTGAAACAGACAAGAACAGTAAAGTTTGACTGTCAGATCTGTTTGAGCTGCAGGAATTCCTGATTTCCTTTTTATCCTCCAGGTTGTGGAGGAAGAGGAGAAGCGGCTCTGGTTTATCTCCGGCTGAGAGGACCGTGGAGAGGTAAACCTGTTATTGAACCCACAGTAATGTTATCAATATTATCATTATTAGCTAGCTAACAGTTTTGGGTCATTAACATACCGATACATTACGTTAATGCTGACATATAAACTGCTGATCGCCACATATGGTTTTATTATGATTTTAAAGGCGTTATTCCTATTTAAAGTGTTTGGTAGATATTTTTGTTTGTTGTAATGATTTATAATAATAATAATAATAATAATAATAATGATAATAATTTGTATGTTGTTATGATGTTATGAAATTATAATTCTTGCCTCTTCCTTAAAACATTCTCAGTGACCTGGCAGCTGTGGACCGAGTCAGAACTGCAGACCCAGTTGATGGAGGATGTGGTGGACAGAGGAGACTGGACCCCCAAACACCCTGAGTACCGACCCAGATGATGTCCTACTGACACCATCCAGCCATGCAGCACTGCAGGGACTCCTGCTCAGCCTGTTACTGTCCATCATCTCTAACTGTTTTAATATTGATTTTAATAATAATTGTTTTTGTTAATAGTGAATAATAATCTGTAAATGGTTATTTATGCTGTAATTTTGTAAATAGTTGTAAATGTTAAGACCTTAATAATAAAATAAAACATTCAATCCCTTGTTGTCCCTGAAAAGTAGCACTTGATGCTGTTTGCTGTTATAAATTGTACTTAAGCTGTAAATACTGAATGGAATAGACAACGTGCAACAATAGAACAATATTTTTTATTTCATGAATTATATAAAATAAACAATTATGAACAAATAATATAAAAAGAACTCATAAATTAACTAAATAACAGAAATAATGTAAGGATTGTCCTCTGGAGCAGAGAAGAGCCTCTCCATCCTCTCTGCAGCCTCATGTCCTCCTTCATCCTCCTCGAAGCAACAGAAAAGGTCAACACAAGATTACAGTAACACAGCGATGCAAAGATTTACAAAAAGTGACATCAGGACTGACAAATCGGCTATTTATTATGTATTACTATATATTATTGCCTTACTCCCATCCAGCTGGCGGAATGTTTCACCCTGTGAACAAATGTTGTTCTGACCTCGGACAGTGATGAAGCTCTCTGTTTGCTCCCTAAAACACAATGAAATGTAAAATATGTTTTGTGCTACGTTAACAGACAAAAGCAGCCTGATCAGAAGACTTTGGCCTGATCAGAATCTGTTCATCTTGGTCCATTTATGTATGTGAAGTAAAAATAGTATCTAACATCTCCACAGTCACAATAAGATATAAGATATAAGTCTGAACGTGTAACATTTGAAAGTGAAGGCTTTAAGGCTTTACTTCCAAAGGCATCACGCTGAGCATCACCAACGTATTTTAACTGAAATGTTGAGATTTTAATGTCCCTTGAAGTTTAACATATCTGGCGTTGGATGTTCAAAGGAGTGAAAACCGAGTTTAAACCCAATACTTACATTTAAATGCGAGATCTGCGCCACTTGAGGTCGCCATTATTTATTTATTTATTTCTTCTCTTAGGGCGCGCGATGACTCTTTGGGATATGTGAGACCACGAAGTGTGGTAGCGGTGCACACTCCAAAAACAGGCTAAAGGAGTGCGCATTTGTGGGGTGCATTATGAGAACACTTCGAATTGGGACACCCTTCGCCGCGGAAGAGTGTCGTAATCGCACTTGAAATGCGCACTCGAAGTGTGCAGACCCTGAATTGAGACACAGTCTGTGACCTCCTATTAGCTCGGAGCTATTTCTGCAAGTCCACATTTACATGATGCCGATAATGACGCCATCGTGTGTAAGTAACTGTTATTGTTTTCTCCCTCGTTTAATTTTACTGTGACTTGCGTTTCTTTATTCATACCACTCTCATATAATTGTTTTCCAGCTGCCTGTAAGACATTACGAGACAGTACGCAGGACAACAAACAACCAGATCTTACATCGCAGGCTGAAGCTGTGAGGAGTTCAGCTCGGAGTCCATCGAGAACAAAGAGGGTAAGACTTGTTAGAGTAGACCCGTGTTTGGTTAATGTGACTATTATTCGGGTGCATTAACAGATGTGTTGTGTCCATATGCAGTGCATCGCGCAGTACTGATCGTCCTTATTGATTGTTTTTACAGCTGCTGAAAGCGAGACAGAGTGCTAGCTGAGGATGAGGTGGACCTTTGGAAGTGTGCCGCCATGGACCTGATGTCTGAGGAGGAAGACGGCACAAGATGGCGGGGTGTCACATGAGAGGTGATTCCGAAATACAGGGCAGCGCACCACAGACATCTGCAAAAACAGACACTTCGCGATGCTGTAGGATTTTGGGCTTCTCGTGAGCTTCCCGTTTGTTGTGTGGGCAGATTATGCTTTGTACATGCTGTGTGTTTGTGTCAATAAAGCTCTTTCTTTGAAAAAAAAACCACCTTCCTGGCAAATGTTCCTTTTCTCAATAAATTCATTCAAGTCCTTGATAATGTCATAAACATATATAAATAAACACATAAATAAATAAATAAATAAATAAATAAAATAAAAAATATATATATATATATATATATATATATATATATACATATATATACACACATATATATACATATATATACATATATACATATATATACATAAATATACATATATATAGGTACCGTTCGCACCTCCAGGAGCTCCACATACGTCATGGTTCGTTTCCGACAATTTGTGGCACACTGAATGCGGCGTTTGCAGGCTGTAAATTGTCGTTAACTTAAATTGTCGTTAACGAGATTTTCGGGCGTTTGCGGGGCCGAAAATCCCACTTTTCATGCAGTGCAAGATCAAGGTCATTGAACATCACCTTAATCGTAACTGTCATTGCGTGTCATCGCGTTGTGTCCTCTGTGATTGATAGATGTCAACAACGATAGGAGACTAGCATTGGCTAAAACGGAACATGGCGACTAAGAAAAGAAAAGTCGATGTCGATTGTCGCTCTTTCCAGGGTGAATGAACAAGTTAATTCTTCTTTGTGGAAGTGAAAGCCAAGTCCGTGTGCCTGGTTTGTGGGGACGTGCTGGCGGTAATGAAAAAGACAAACCTTGAGCATCATTACAGCGTGAAACATGCTAAACTGGATGAACTGAAAAGACAAGTGCGCGTGGATAAAGTTTCTGCTCTTTGACGGAATTTGAGTGGCCAGCAAGCAATTTTTCAAAACCTGGAGCGGACCAGGACAACATCTAGCTTTGTGGTGAGTGAACTAATTGCCAAGAAGCTGAAACCTCTTGTGTGATTTTGTGAAGGAGTACCTTGGCCAGAAAAAAATCAAGCTGAGTTCAGTCTGGATCCAATTGAGTTGTTTGTATGCCACTGTATCATACACCAAGAGAGCTCGTTTGCACATTCCTAAAAGCTCAATACTATGATGAAAGTTGTTGTTTCTGCCATAAACTTCATAAAAAGCAGAGGACTGAATAGTCCCAGTTTAGGGAGCTACTGGGTGAGCTGGAGTCGGAGTATGGAGATCTGGTTTACCATTGTGAGGTGCGGGTGCTAAGTCGTGCAAATATGCTTGCACAGTTTTACAACTTGAGTGAAAAAGTAAAGCAGTTCATGGAGAAAAAGGGGAAACCAGTGACAGCAAGTAAGCTTCTTTTTTTTCCACCCTAGATTGACAGTAGACCTTATGAAGTACCTCAAATCATTTCAGAGCATTCTGATGTGAATATAAACAAATACAGCCCTATAAAATCTCATATGTGTGCTTTAAATCACTCAGGAAAATGACACCTGAGCTATATTCAGCCTGCTTTTAAAAGAAAACTCCCCTTCACCACTTGTGGAGGTGAGCGTGGTCGGGGCACTGCTGCAGGAGAGAGACAAAGGTGAAGAGCGCTCAGGAGAGCAGAGCCAGGTGAGTTGACAGAGCTGGCACCCAGTTACGAATTACTCACTCCCTTTAAATGCAGTAGCGGCTGGACCTCGGACGGAGGAGACATCACAAACGCTCTAGAGAGTGGACTGAGAGCAGGGGAGCAGTACGGGAGCAGGAGAGCAGGAAGAAGAGACGAGACACACGAGCCGCATTCGGCCCCGTGGTTGCATAATTGTGTGGTGGAGTAAAAGATATAAAAGCACCCCAAACCCCAGTACTGTGTGTGTGTGTGGTTCGTACGTGAGAACTCACGGTAGCCTGGAAGAATGCTGCATTGGTGCCCAACTAGTCTCGGCGGGCCACAACACAGGGATGACAGAGCCACAGCATCCCCAGCCAGTCACAGCACTGGGACAGATGCTGGGGGAGATCGCTGCCATGCACCAGTAGCAGGCGGCACTGAATGGGCAGCAATTGGAGGCACTCCGCACACAGACGGAGGAGCAGACCCGGCTGCTGCAGGCACTGCTGGCCTGGGGCACCATCTCCCCCTCCTCAAGGCGCTCTCCGGGGTCTTGCTGCACAAGCTGACGGCTGAGGACAACCCCCCAGAGTTTTCTCGACATGTTCGAGGCAACCGCGGGGGCATGCGACTGGCTGGCGGCGGAGTGGGCCATGCGGCTGCCCCCCTTGCTGTCGGGGGAAGCCCAGACTGCAGCCCTTAGCCTGCCGGCCTCCGCTCGGGGGAGTTTCCAGGACATAAAAAAAGCCATCCGGGAATGGGTGGGCTTCTCTCCGGAGGATCACTGTCGGCGGTTCCGGACCATTCGGCTGGGGCCCGATGGCCACTCCCTCACGTTCGGCCAGCGGCTGAAGGACGCCACGACCAGGTGGCTGCAGCTGGTGGAGGCTGCTTCCAAGGGGTGGATGCTGGAGCAGATCGTGGTGGATCAGTTCACCGAGGTGCTCCTGACGGGGACATGGGTGCGGTGCCACCGACCGCCCAACCCCCAGAGAGCTTCTCCGCTTGCCGCGGCCCCCGGCCCACGTCACACATTCACCCAGCCATCCACTACACCCCGCTGTAATCCTCCATAAGCTTCCTCCCCATCGCAGGTTCCAGCAGCTGCGGGCACTGCTCTCGACCCTCAGGGGGTTCCTCAAGCGCCAGGGCAGGAGTGCTGGAGGTGCGGGCGGCCCGGTCACTTCTGCTGGGAGTGCCCCCTCAAGTGCTTGTATTACTCCCGTCACCCAACTCCAAATTACTCGACAAGTAACAAGGACCCTTCGTGGTCACATGATGAGTGGGCGATGTCGACTATGAGGTGGTGCATTCTGACAACGGTGACAGAGAGAGATGAGCTGGGGCCTGAGGTGCCAAAATACTCCAATTCCGCTTCGCTCCTCTGTGGTGGCGATCCCACACCGTCCCAGGGAGCAGATGTTGCCAGGTTGCAGCAGTGATATGCTGACGTGTTCTCCCCCCTGTCAGGACGCACAGACCTCATGCAGCACCATATTGAGACACACCCGGGCGTGGCAGTGTGCTCATGGCCCTATCTGTTACCGGAACACAAGCGAAAAGTGGTTCGGGAGGAATTGGCGGCTATGCTGGAAATGGGGGTAAAAGAACAGTCCCACAGTGTCTGGTGTAGCCCCATAGTTCTGGTGGCCAAGGATGGGACTGTCCGGTTCTGTGTGGACCATCGCAAGGTGAATGACGTGTCACAATTTGACACCAACCCGATGCCCCGGGTCGAGGAGCTAATGGATCGGTTGGGCACGGCTCGCTTTTTCATGACACTGGATTTGACCAAGGGCTACTGGCAGATTCCCCTGTCTCCAGGGTCTAAGGACAAGACCGCCTTCTTCACTCCGTACAGTTTGTACCAATTCGTTACGCTGCCGTTTGGGTTGTTCGGTGCTCCAGCCACATTCCAGCGCCTCATGGACCGGGTGCTGTGCCCGCATGCTGCGTATGCAGCCGCGTACTTGGATGATTTGATCATCCACAGTGGCGGCTGGGCCGAGCATATGCAGCAGGTGGCCTCAGTGCACGAGTCACTGCAGCGGGTGGGGCTCACGGCCAACCCAAAGAAGTGTGCGGTTGGACAGGGGGAGGTACGTTATCTGGGGTACCACTTGGGGGATGGGCAGGTGCGTCCCCAGGTAGATATGACAGCTGCAATTGCGGCCTGGCCGGCCACTACCGGAGGTTCATTCTGCGTTTTTGCAGACCTGACGAGCCCCATGACTGACCTCACCCGAAAGGGTGCCTCGGACGGCTCCCCGGCCTAGGTCGGGCGGTGGAGGTATGTGGAGGTGAGCGGTGGACAGCGCTCAGGAGAGCAGAGCCAGGTGAGTGACTGACAGAGCTGCCACCCAGTTACTAATCACTCACTCCCTTTATATGCAGTAGTGGCTGGTCCTCGGATGGAGAAGGCATGACAAACGCACTGGAGAGCGGACTGAGAGCAGGGGAGCAGTACGGGAGCAGGAGAGCAGGAAGAAGAGACGAGACACACAAGCCGCGTTCGGCCCTGTGGCTGTATAACTGTGTGGTAGGGTAAAAGAAATAAAAGAACCCCAAACCTGTGTGTGTGTGTGTGGTTCGTACGTGAGAACTCCCGATAGCCTGGAAGAGGGCTACACCACTAAACAATAATACCATGGGGAATACAACTCCGATCATGTGACTGTCTGCTAACCTATGAATATAAGAGCCTAAAGGCAGCCATTTTTTACTACCCTGATGAAGGCCTGAATGACTGAAACTCGTACGCATGTTTTTACTATTGGTGTGATTCAACAGCCATGATTAATGGCATTGTGATTCATTATCCTCTTGAGTGTTTCATACTTTTCATACGATTTTGAAAGAACAAGATCCCTAAGCTGATGAGCAACAGTGGGCATGATTATTGTGGGTTTAATATCACGAGCGAATGGTGAATTTAAGTTGCACACAGTGAAAGCACTACACCATAAGTTATCTTGAAATCAAATTATTATTGTCATTACTGCTCATTTTCTCTCCCTTGCTCCCTCACATTCCCCCTCCAGCTTTTTTGCTCTTTCAGCGGAGTAAGGGAAAATCACTCTGTTATCGGCTCCGTGGTAGCAGGCATTTTGTCCATGACTAGTTGACTGCTGCCTCCAGCGCAGGCGCAGTGTTATGACGTAATCAAGTAACAGATGCTGGCTTGTTTCAGTTTTTGCCGAATGCTTACACACATGTTGCAGACTTTGGCTCACTGTGTCATAACTTAACACACAGGTCGAGTAAGACACAGCACATGGAGATAAACTCTTAACTTATATGGCAAAATGAAACTCTTGAAACAAAACCTTACAATCCCATTTCAAAACTGTTTTTAGCATCAAAACATTAAACACATGCACTTTTTTTGCACTCTTTCCTAGCAGCAACAACACACAGATGTGCTTTATAGATAGATAGATAGATAGATAGAAATACTTTAATGATCCCAGACTGGGAAATTATTTTGTTACAGCAGTTGTGGGTCCACAAATAAAACACTTCGTAAATAACATAAATAGAATCCAATATATA
>CAEMYA010000619.1:71401-87204 GCA_903131615.1 Diplodus sargus
CCCATGACGATCGCCGGTACAGCCGGTCTGTGTCTCCTCTTCTTCCCCCTCCTCTTCACTCCGGCTCTGCAGCCACGGCGTCTCCTCCGCAGCTCCTTCAGGACCTCAGGTCTGGCTCCGGGTAGAAGTGCAGGTTCACACAGCAGTGCAGGTTTACACAGCGCAATCAGCTGGTCGCATGTGTAAACAATGCGCTCAATGATGCGCTCCTGTCCCTCCGTTGCTAGGGTTAGCATAATAAACATAAAAGTGCCACAAGCTCGTCCGTCTTGTTCAAAAAGACAAAATAGTTTTAAAAAAAGGAAGTGTCCATCTTCTGTCTCTTGAGAAGAATTGCCAAAAGTCACATCGAAAATCAAACCAGAAATACAAAAAAACTTGGAAGCCCACGGGAGCTGCTGCAACAGGCTGCCACCTAGTACGGCGCCATAGCAACCGATGCCATATGCAAAACTCAGCTGTATTCAGTACTTTGGATGATTTTTTACTTTAAAAGTCTCATACATTTTTTTGAAAGATTGATCCATTACAGTTGATCTAGAAACATAAAAACAAAATGGAGACACTTCAGATTTTTTTTGGGTTTTTCAGGTTTTTGCTAAAGTAAAATACCAAACAAAAACACAAAGACATGGTACAACTAGAATGTTCTACAAAACATAGTGTTGTAAGGGAATGATTGGAAGACATTTAGGCTGTGGATCCTGTCTCCTGATGTGAGCTCAGCTTCTTTGTGCCAACTTTGGAAACGTGGAGGCAGAAAGAGGAAGAGGGAGAGGAACAGCAGCAGCAGGACGAGGAAGAGGACGAAGAAGGGGAGCAGGCAACATTGACACTGCATCTCCTCTGCATCCTCGGTCCTACAACACAGCCCTCATTATTCGCTTTCTGGACACACTTCATGAGACAGCAGTCCAGGACGGGCCAGAGCAGCCCCAGTTTGTTGTCTTCTGGGATAATGTCAGTTTCCATCAGGCTGCGCTGGTCCGGGACTGGTTCATCAACCATAATAGATTTATTGCACTCAACTTGCCACCATACACCGCATTTTTTAAAATATTTTTTTAAGGAAAGACACCTTTATTTGAGAGTGGATCGACAGGAAAGGGGAGCAAGAGGGGGTGTGACATGCAGTAAAGCTCCTCTGGGTGGATTTGAACCAGGGTCCACTGCATACATGGCATGCGCTCTAACCCTGCGCAGCCCATGCACCTTATTTTTGAATCCAATTGAGGAGTTTTTTTCAGCATGGCGCTGGAAATTTTATGACCTTCAGCTACATGCCCGCATGCCACTTCTACAAGCCATGGAAGAGGCATGCAGCAACATTGAGGTGAGGTCCATACAGGGTTGGATACGACATGCAAGGCAATATTTTCCCCGTTGCTTGGCAAGGGAGGACATTGCCTGTGATGTGGATGAGATGATGTGGCCAAATGCCAACAGGAGACAGGATCCATAGCCTAAATGTCTTCCAGTCATTCCCTTACAACACTATGTTTTGTAGAACATTCTAGTTGTACCATGTCTTTGTGTTTTTTTTCCTTCTTTTTTTTCATACTTTTGCAAAAACCTGAAAAACCAAAAAAAAACCCTGAAGTATCTCCATTTTGTTTTCATGTGTCTAGATCAACTGTACTGGATCAATCTTTCACAAAAAAAAAATCTGTATGAGACTTTTAAAGTCAAAAAAACATCCAAAGTACTGAAGCCAGCAGTGTTTTGCATGAAGCACATCTGTGTGTTGTTGCTGCTAGGAAAGAGTGCAAACAAAGATGCATGTGTTTAATGTTTTGATGCTAAAAATTTGAAATGGGATTGCTAGGTTTTGTTTCAAGAGTTTCATTTTGCCGCATAAGTTAGGAGTTTATCTCCATGTGCTGTGTCTTACTCGACCTGTGTGTTAAGTTGTGACACAGTGAGCCAAAGTCTGCAACATGTGTGTAAGCAATCAGTAAAAACTGTAAGAGAAAATGGTCAAGAGCACTCACAAGAAAACATCCTCTTTACACCTGGTTAACCTGGTTCACACCATACCTGACAAATCACACCTTTCAGGTGACATACAATAGCTCCTTGTCAAAACTCCGCTTTCTGGAAACTCTCATCCCTCAATGCTCAGTATTAGGACCACTTCCGTTTTTCAGTGTAAACTCCATCACTAGACTCTGCAATCACATCACATGGATTGTCTTAACACTGCTATGCAGACGCCACCCAACTGTTCCTCTCTTTTCCCCCATCCTCTTCGAACATCTGCATTGCACCTTGGAATGTCTGGCAGACAGCTTCGCATCACATCAAACTCAACCCTAGTAAAACTGAACTCCTCTTCATCCCAGGGAAAGATTACTCTCACATCGACCTGTCAGTCACTGTTGAGGATGTCACAGTAAAACCTTTTCAATGGTGAGGATCCTGGGCATAATCCTTAACGACGGACTGTCCTGTGCCCCTAACATCACTGCTGTGGCCCAATCCTGCAGACTTGCCCTCTACAACATCCTCAGGATCCGGTTTTTCCTCACAAAGGACACGACACAACTCCTGGCCCAAGCACTGGTCATCTCCCGCCTGGACTACTGTAACTCTCTCTTAGCTGGACTCCCAACCTCTGCGACTAAACCGTTGCAGCGTATCCAGAACGCTGCAGGGCGCCTCATTTACAATCTACCCAAATTCTCCCATGTGACCCCCTCCTCCGTGACCTCTACTGGCTTTTTGTTGCAGCCTGCATCCAATTCAAGCTGATGGTGCTGACCTTCAAGGACGTCAACGGACCTGCACCTGTCTACCTCCAAACACCGGTCATCATTCTCCATCTTCCGCAAAAGACTCAAGACTCATTTGTTCAGACTTCACCTCGACCCCGCATAGCGCACCCCCCCCGCCCCCCAAAAAAAGTAAATGCACATGTATGTTCCTATCGCTAGCACTTTAATCATAGCACTTATGCACTTAAGGTATCCTTGAGAAATAGCAGCTAGGATCCTCAGATGAGGGCTTGACAATTGTTTCTATTTTTTCTTTTTTACTCTATCGACAGTGATATGTTGTGGTTTCTTTCTTGTAACAAATGTACTTATTGTAAGTCGCTGTGGACAAAAGTGTCTGCTTAATGTCCTCAATGTAAATGTAAATGTACACAGTCCACAGTGTCTTTGTCCAACGTTTAAAATTATAGGAAAAAACGCTTAATATAATTAAATTCAGATTATCAGCGTACATCATTTAGAGGTATTTTAATCATCAGATTGTTTATTTTTTTTGTAAAAAATACTATTGATCAATTGATCCTAATCAAGACTATACAAAAACCCTGGGATGGGTTGCGTGCATTCAGCAGCTGAATCATGGCTTACCTACTGCTACCAGATAATTCTGCAAACCTGGCCATATGCAGAGAACATTTTTAGATATCAAACAGATCTGTTCATTGAGACATGAATAGCGGCTCCCGGTTTCAGGTTGTCACGGGCACTGCTTATGGATATGTGCAATAAACTGGAGCCTCAATGTAAGTGAAACACACGCCGGTTAAATCCCACACCTAGGAGTACTCAGTGCACTGTGCGTTTTGGACACAGGATAATTTCAGAGAGAGATATGAGACAGGTAAGGCATCTCGAAGTCCTCTTTGAGCCTTGAGCTTCTGAGAGTACTGAAAGCAATAACATCAATCATGTCCGGCACATATTGTTCCCCTACCTTGCTAACCAGCAGGTAGAGATTAAGAGCCCATTTTTTTTACTGTAACGCCAAATATCATTGTTGCTGTAGATTGGCAAATGTTTGGATCAAAGCACACCCGCAAGATCAATTCCATTCCTCACACTAAAGCTGTACCATTGTATTAACATCCAAATATCAATCAGATGAAAACTGCCACCTTCTGAATTTCATGGCCCATTGGCCAAGGGGAGCACATGACTCCTTAGTGCTGCAGAATATTTCCAGGGGATGCGTCTGGCTCAAGGAGCTGTTGGAGATGGGTTTCTAAAAAACACCATTGAGTTTAACTTTTATAATACTCAATTTAATAACAATCTAACAAAGGTGACCAAGGTTATAGCCACTTCCTGGCTGATGACCCGCAAAGAAGAAGACCATTTGGTGCATCTGGATTTCACTTATTTTTTCTCTAGACAAAAAAGTAAGACAAACTATAAGCGTCATTTAAGAGACTGTTGCTGCATGAGGCCTAGTGCGTCTAATTCAGAGTGTTTCTGTTGAGGAATTTGGAATCTGTTTTCTCTATAATTGAAACAGATTTCATTCTTGGGCAAAGTGTCAGATGTTAGACACTGTGTAGTGTTTTCCAAGAAGTGTGTTGCAGAATTGCAAACACAGCGCAAAGCGGAACATTTGTGTACCTTTGGTGCCTTTGTTTGAGGCATGGTTACACTTTCATCTTGTAAGCAATTGACTTTAACCATAATATAGTGTACAGTGAGTGAGTTCAAGTTTCTCCTCTTCACTTGCTGTGCCCCATTATGTGGTGTTTGTGTTTGAGTTTTTATCAAGATGATAGACAGTCACCCCAACAACACCACATAACAGTGTTGGGTTTCAAAGACTCTGCCAGCATGCCAGACCCTCATGTGGGCATCCCTTTGAAGCACATATCTGGTGTGCTGGATATATACAATACCATTTATTCAAAGGCTGTACAACTCTGATTCCATAACAATTGTTTTGAATGATTAGCAAATCATTTTCCACCTTTATTCAATTTTTTACAGTACTGTTCAAAGAAAAGATACTCAATGTTCAAGCTGAACACACTCATCATGAATTTGATGCCAGTGACACTGTTAAGAACTTAGGACCGGGGCATGTTTAGCACTGCGTTATAACCTTTTCATTAACCATACTCAAAGTGTTTGGGAACTGAGGACAGTTTAGAAAGTGAAATTCTTTCCTGCTCTTGTTTGATATAAATTTTCTCTTCACTCCATGGTCACCCTTCTTGTATTTTGTGCTTCGTAAAGTGCCACACATTTTCAATAGGAGACAGGTCTGGACTGCAGGCTTGCTAATCGAGTACCTACCCTCTTCTATATGCCACTCAATTAACATGCAGGATTTGGCATAATCTTAATAACCAGGGAAATTCCTGAAAAAGACATCAGCTGGATAGCCAACTATTTTGCTCCAAAACATTTATGTATCCTTCAACATTAACCGTGCCTTGAGACATCTGTTCAAATACAACTTTTAGACCAAATTGAGTGTGTATATGCAGGTTTTTTAAACTCAACTCACATTTTTGGAAGAAGACACGTTTTTCCTTGTGTGTCACGTTTGTCCTCACCAATGCAAAGCAGGGAACAGTAAAAAGCGGTAGACCATAATAATGAAATAAAGCAGCAACAAATCAATAGCAGACTTACAAACAAGAGATACTATTAAGACAAAATCAAAACTTCAAATACATATGTGTGAAGATGAATCAAAATAGGAATAAAAGGAAATGCAGGGAAAATACAGAAAATGCTGAAACAGCAATGATGGGTAGGGGTTCATTGTTCATCAAAGAAAGATTTTAGAAGTTATATAAAAGAGTCAAGTATTTATTCTAGTCTAATTTTTTTGAGGCAGGCTATTCCAAAGCAGCTGCTTTCCCTTTCCGTGCTTTAAAAGTAACTAATAAAATCTTAAATCTATTCTAAAAGTCATGTTAGCCAGTGCAGGAGTTCTCACACTAGCCCTTTTCATACAGAGTCTCTGCATTATCTCTGCAGCAGTGATTTGCCAATTCTACGCCGTTTGTTCACACAGAGCCAAGCAATTTCGGCGTGAAGCTGTACCAGTGTGCAATTCAGACAGAAATCTGGTGCCGCGGATCCAAAGGAGGCATGACGGTACACATCAGGATAGCATACAATGGCTGTATGTTTTTTACAATTAGCTTCCCCAGAACCTTGCCGCATCCCGGGCAGTGCGGTCCGGTCTGACAATGCTGCCACGGCATGTAGTGGGTCTGGATCTTCTGCACCTTGGTGCTTGCGCTGCTCCCTCATCAGCTGGCCGTTGCGCACTGCTCGGCCCGTGCGCACTGCTCCTGATGCCCGGTGCGATGTCATGGGGATGCCAGCCGTAGAAACAATTAATAATAATAATAATAATGCATTTTATTTGAAGGCGCCTTTCAAAGCACTCAAGGACACCGCACATAACAACAACAGTACAACAAAAGACAGTACAAGTACAGGACAATTTAGTGCAAATAAAATCAGTAAGAGGATGCAGTTACACGGTGCCGTCTCGGCACAGAGTTCAGACTCTGCAGTCCTCATCGTATAGGAGGTCAACCGGGCCGGTTTAGGCAGGGCTGAGCTTTCAGGGTGAGAGTAGTGCAATAGATAGGAATAGGGAAGAGTGTGTGAAGGATTCAGATTCCATAGTCCTCACCATAGAGGAAGTCAACCGGGCCGGGTTAGGCAGGGCTGAGCTTCCGGGGTGGGAATAGTGCAATAGAGTCGGATAGAGAATGAGAAAGAGTGTGTGCAGGGTTCAGACTCTGCCGTCCTCGCCATACAGGAAGTCAACCGGGCCGGGTTAGGCAGGGCTGAGCTTCTGGGGTGAGAGTTGTGCAGTAGAGTGGGGTAGAGAATGGAAAAGAGGGTGTGCAGGGTTCAGACTCTGCAGTCCTCACCATATAGAAAGTCAAATAGAAAGTCAGCCGTGCCTGGTTAGGCAGGGTTGAGCTTCCAGGGTGAGAATAGTGCCATGGAGTGGAATGGAGAATAGGCAGGAGTGTGATAATATGATTAGGCTGATACAGAGTAGGCCAAGCGGAATAGGTATGTTTTCAGGCGAGATTTAAAGGTGGAGACAGTGTCAGAAGTGCGAATTTCTGGTGGGAGAGAGTTCCAGAGGCTGGGGGCAGATCGACTGAAAGCTCTTGACCCCACAGTGATTAGGTTGGCAGATGAGGTAAAGAGCTGGATGGTCGAAGAGGATCGGAGGGTGCGGGAGGGATTGTGGATATGGATCAGTTCAGCAAGATATGATGGTGCCAGGTTATGAAGGATCTTGAAAGTGAGGAGTAGAATCTTGAAGTCGATGCGGAATTTGATAGGGAGCCAGTGGAGTTGCTGCAGGGCTGGGGTAATGTGTTCAGCAAAGGGAGTTCTGGTGATGATACGCGCAGCTGCGTTCTGGACCAGTTGGAGTTTATGGAGTGATTTCCGTGGAAGACCATGGAGGAGAGAATTGCAGTAGTCCAGACGATCTTAGGTTCTTGAGTTGGACAAATTGTGTGCGACCAGTGAGATAGGATTTCAGCCAGGCCAGAGGGATGTCAGTGATTCCAATGGAGGCCAGTCTGCCCAGGAGGATGTCATGTGAGACAGTGTCGAAGGCTGCGCTGAGGTCAAGGAGAACCAGGATGGAGAGTAAGCCAGAGTCAGATGCCATCAAGAGGTCATTTGTGATTTTCACGAGGGCTGTCTCAGTGCTATGATGGGCACGAAAGCCGGACTGGAATTGTTCAAAGAGGTTGTAGTGAGACAGATGAGTGTTTAGTTGAGCTGCAACAGTTCTTTCAAGTATTTTTGAGATAAATGGTAGGTTTGAGATGGAACGGAAGTTGTTCAAATCACTTGGGTCTGCACCAGGTTTCTTGATAGTTGGAGTAATTGCAGCAGTCTTTAGTGATGATGGAACAACACCAGAAGTCAATGAAGAATGAATGATGTCAGTTATGAGAGAGGACAAGGCTGGCATGCAGCTTTTTACTAGGTAGGTGGGCAGGGGGTCTAACTGGCAGGTAGTAATTTGGATTTGAAGACTAGTCTGGTTATTTCGGAGCCAGCGGGCAGTTTGAAACTGGCAAGTGGAGAGCTGATGGAGAATGTGGGCAGAGAGTGCAGAGAGGGTGTAGAGTTATTTGAAGCAGTCAGTGTCTGGTGGATGTTTTCAATTTTGGCATTGAAGAAGGTCATGAAGTTGTCGCACTGTGCAGCTGTGAGTAGGTGAGGAGGTAGGGCATCAGGTGGTTTCAGGATATTGTTGATAGTAGAGAATAGGGCTCTAGTGTTCCCATCCGCTGTCCTGATTAAGGTTGAGTAGTATGTGGTTTTGGCTAGAGAAATAGCATCCTTGTATTGGAGTATGTGATTGTGATACATTTCTTTGTGAACTGCTAGACCGGTTTTGCCATGAAGGCGTTCCAGGCGACGGCCTTTGGTTTTGAGCTGGCGTAGCGCTGGTGTAAACCAAGGAGCAGAGTGGGCAAAAGAGACAGACCTTGTTTTCAGAGGCGCAAGAGTATTTAGCAGATGCTGAAGTCCGAGATTGTAGTGGGATACCAGTTCATCTGTGGTAGATAAATTGTCTCTGCTGGGAAAATCATCAATTCCATTAGAGAGGGCTGACAAGTCAATATCTTTGAGGTTTCGAAAAGACATAGAGCGGGGCATGTTTGTTCTGGATAATCTTAGCATGACATCAAAGGATATTAGCATGTGATCTGAGATGGGCAAATCTGCGGCACAACAGTTAAGGGGGGTTACACCAGAGCAGTAGATTAGGTCAAGAATGTGTCCTTTGGAGTGTGTTGGAAAGTCAATATGTTGCTGTAGTCCAAAGCTGTCAAGGCATGAGGTAAAGTCCTTTGTAAAAATATTGTTGGTGTTATCCCAGTGGATATTGAAATCACCTAGCAATATTAAGTTTGGGGACACTGAGCATAAGGTTGTTAGGAAGGCTGAGAATTCCTGTAGGAAGGCGTTATTCGGCTTGGGTGGTTGATAGATAGTGGCTAGAATAGTGGGAGTTGGGCCCTTGATTTGTAGAGCAATGGACTCAAATGAGGGATAAACAGGCACTGTGATGGAGGACACTTTCCATATTTGATCGTATAGTATCGCCAGGCCACCCCCTCTGCCAGAGGTACAAGGTTGTGATGAGTAGACAAAACCAGGAGGAATAGTTTGATTAAGGTGTGAAAAATCATTAGGCTGCTGCCATGTCTCAGTCAGGCAAAAGAAATCAAATTTACAGTCATTCAGTAGATCAAAGAGCAGAGGTCCCTTGTTGGTCAGTGAGCGAATGTTAAATAACCCAAAGGTGAGATTACTGGTGTGAGGTTTGGTGTTAGCTGATCTGGCTGGAATAACAAGCACAGTGTGATCAACAGTTCTACTACGCCTGTGCAGGTGTATTGATTTGCGATGTGAAATAACAACGGAAATTGGAATCGAGTTGATCACAGCAGTGGGAGTACTTTTATGGCAGCCAGTAGGAGACAGTGGGCCATTGTAGGGGCATTGAGCCATTGAGAGTGTCAGTACCTGGGTTGGCTCCCAGGGGGAGCTGCTGAGAGACAAAGTGCTGAGTGCTGCAAGAGTAGGTCGAGGAGAAGAAGAAGGAGGAGGCTCCAGGTGGGGGGCGGGGCAGGTTAGCTGTCAATCACGCGGAGCAGCGGTCTGGATAGCATGCTGGATGTTAGCTGCTAATACTGTGCTACCGGGACTGTTCGGGTGAAGTCCGTCGGAACGGAACAGGGAAGGACGGTTCCAGAAGAGGTTGAAATTGTCGATGAAACCAATGTTGTGGATTCTGCAGGTGGACTGAAGCCAGGTGTTAAGACTGAGGATTCTGGAGAAACGCCAATCTCCACGGCCGAGAGTTGGGAGAGGTCCACTGAGCCAGACATCTTTTCCACTGCTATTTAGGAAGCTGAAGAGGGCATTAAAGTCCTTTTTAGTCAGCTCCGAGTGCCGACGAGCCGCGTCGTTGGATCCGACATGAACTATTACTCGGTTGATAGATGACGGGAGAGAGCATAGTAGGACGGGAAGCTTATCAAGGATAACCGGCACTGTGGCTCCAGGAAAGCAGCGTGTGGCTGCGTTGAAAAAGCGAATTTTCCTTGTGATTGAGTCTCCGATGATTAGTGTGGTAGGAGTGAAGAGAGGACGAGGGGACGATGGCTGTGAGCTTTCAGTACTCTGTGACCGAGCAGGGGAGTGCTGTGGCCGTGTAGTCCCTACGTCCCTCGGGATGGCATCAGTAGCTGGCTTGGTGTGAGGAAGAGCACCAGAGCACCGCATGACGGCATCTCTCAGGATCCGGCGCCGTGAGGCGGAGGTCTTGGACCAGGATGGGAGCCGCTGGTTCAGACCCGAGCGAGGAAGGTTATTTTGGTCAGCCGGCGTCGCCGCCGAGCACGGAGGAGCAGCAGGCGTCGTCATCTGGGGAAGCGGAGCTGGAGGCGTTGTCATCTGAGGTAGAGGAGCAGCGGGCTTTGTCATCTGAGGAAGAGGAGCAGCGGGCGTCATCATCTGAGGAAGAGGAGCAGCGGGCGTCGTCATCAGGCGAGGAGGAGCGGCAGGGGGGTCATCTGGATGAGCCGGGTTGTCAGCCGACAGGGATGCAAAGCGGTTTGAGAGGTTCAGGCCAGGCGGAGAAGCAGACCCATCAGGGTCCCTCTTTCGACCGCGGACCAAGACTTCTGTCCACGGCAGCTGCTTGGGTGTTGAGCAGGAGGAGAGTTGTGGGCCAGTAGCTGGGTCCCAAGCAACCGTGTCCCGGAGGATTGCACTGAGCGAAGCTATCTCTTTGGACTGTACGGATGCTACATCCCTGAAGTTGGAAAGCAGAGATTCTTTCTTCTGGAGTTCATCGGAGAGGCGTCGGATATCATCCTTGAGGTCAGAGATCTTTTTGTTTGCTTGCTGTAGTAGCGCAGAGTCCACGCCAGGCATGGTTAGCAATGTTGTTGTGGTTAGCTTAGCTGTAATACTAACTAGCAGTAGCTCGGATCTTTATCCAAAGAGACTGTATGTCGGCTCTGTTATGTGGATGGCAATCTTAGCAAGACAAACTTCTTAAGTACTTACAAAATGTCGATTGTGGCTGGAGACAGACTAGAACCGGGAGCTCAGGACAGAATTCAGACTCCGCGGTTCTCACTCGTACAGGAAGTCAACCGGGACAATTGTGGCAATTTCCTCCCACGCTCGTTTAACTAAAGCTAGTTTGGATGGATTTCTCCCATCCCCATACAAGGCCTCTTCTCTGTCTTTTACAGCCCTGACGAGAACATCAGTCTCCTGAGCTGTGAACCGCTCCTGGCGTGAGCCCGGCAAATTCGCCATTATAATAGCAATCTGCTATGGAACAAGCGCGCCTGCTTTTAAAGGGAATGTGAGATGACGCTCTGATTGGTTTATTGCAAGTTACGCCCAAACCACACCTATGACTAATGTAGCCACTTCAGACCTACCCATTTTAGATTTGCGCTGGGCGCAAGAGTCATTTATCCCGCCGGCATAATAGCAACAGCGCCTGAGATCCGCCCACAAAGCTACTTACGTTTTGCATTTGTTACTTGTGTTTCAGATCGTTTAGAAAGAGCCCAAAGTATTTTATCCGAAGACAGGTGTGTTGTTTTGGCCAGAAATATGAGGAAGACTCGGTAGGACAGACAAGATGACAGACAGGAGAACAGACAGGACGACAGACACTTCTCCACGTATAACTGTATTTTTTTCTTCATATAAGTTGCCAAAGACATGACCAGTTACTACGTTACTGTTGTTTGGTTCTGTAACATTGCTTTGTGGGACATTTCTCTTTATTTTGTTGAGGGAAGGATCAGTTTAGTTATCACACTGTGAATACCATCAGAACGGCACAACTCTGCACTGCCGGCATATCCATTCACACAGGTACGCAGGAACCTCGCACTCAAAGGGCAGTGAGGATGGGGCTACTGTTGTAATGTCGTCTCTCCTTTAGTGCCAGTTAAAATTCTTCCTGCAGTGTTTTGAACAAGTCGTCAAGTTGATTTTTGACTAAGACAAAACAAGAGTTGCAGTAGTCTAGCTGAGACAAAATAAGAGCATGAATTTCTTCTATAAATCAGTTTTAATAGATTTCTGAGTTTAGGCAAGTAGAACTGCACAATTCTCACTAACTTCCAACAACTGTTAGACAAACAGTATAAATACAGTGTTCAGGTTACATAATAAAGCACCAGGTACGTTTGTTTGCACGTCTATGATTGGAAAGATGAAATTATTTTATCAGCAGTCAGCATTCACCACCATATCACAGTGTGATAACTAAACAGATCCTTCATTCATCAAATAAAATAGAAATGTCCCACAAAGCAACGTTACAGAACCATCAACAGTAATGTGGTAACTGATCGTGTCTTTGGCTCCAAGGAAAGAAAATCTGGAGTTATATGTGGAGAAATGTCTAACATCCTGTCTGTCCTCCTGTCTGTCCTACCGACACTTCGTCACATTTCTGTCCAATAAACAGCGGCTGTCCCCGGCAAAAAAACTTAAACTCACCAAGTGTTTGTCTCCTTCCACTATTGTGATGTTGTAGTTACTGTCTCACGGTGACGGTCAGCCCTCTCAACCGAGACTTCAGTAAACTTTCCCCCAGAACACAGCATCCCTCCCCACGAGTGAGTCAGACAGTGTCCTGTTTACTGATGGTGATTATGTAATTATGTAATTTAGAGTGAAAATAGTAAGTTTGTCACTTCCCACGATGCATGGTGGGTCAGGACCTCAATCACAACCATAAGATTATAAACAGCCAGGGGATACATGTTTAGACACTGGGGGAAACACGGTGAAAAAAACACACAGATCTCCACATCATGATGTGTACCATCACGCCTCTTTTGGATCCACAGCACTGGCATGCTGTATGAATTGACACACTGGTGCGGCTTTACGTCGGAGCTGCTTGGTTCAGTATGAACAAACAAGGCGGAGAATTGGTAAACCTCCGCTGTGGAGACAATGCAGAGACTCTGTGTGAAAAGGGCTATTGTTTCAAGATATCCAAAGAACAGTGGTAGTTCACAGGACACTCTGCAGTGTGTATCCACAACATCATGGCAGTCAGTGACACTTAATCTATTCCAGGGGTGCCCACAATTCTTTAGCTTGTGAGTAATGTTAATAGCGGCTGCCAAGCTAAGGCGGGGGTTCCCTTATGCAAAATTCTCCTCCACCTTGTTCTTATACCTTCGCTTTGCATCATCTATGGTGTACTTTACCTCTTTGTTTATCTCCTTTTTTCAGATTCAGTGCCAGTGAAGAATACTTTTTTTTATTGAGAATTATTTTGAGTTCTTTGGTTCTTTTGTAGAATATGGTGAAATATGTCACCACTGTCGGTCTTTTTAAACCTCTCTCTCCATAAATGCAAGATTGGAGGCAGTCCTATATTCACGCATGTGGTTAACATTGACTTGCCGGTTGTCTGCTTCGTGACGCAACGAGCGCCACAAAATCCACAATGCCATATCTGCTTTTATGGATGTTCCTTTGTCTGCCATCTGTTGTTTGCTTTTTGGATTTTGGACTTTGATGTAAGTTCATTATTTAAGCTCACCAGTTGTTGGTATTGTTGTTTGGGTCCGTTCTTTGTAAATCCTGACACCAAAATTCACACCCTCATGAGTAAAGGTCTAAAACTCCCCCTCCTCACACACACTGCCTAACATGATGGATAGCCTAGGTGTACACACAAAATATATAGACATAATATAATAATTAATTAACATGTGTTGTACTTGTGTAGAATTAAAAAGGAGATGTCATGACTTTCCGTCAACAATATTTAGTTTTTGTGATCCTCGAACAGTATTTGTCCTGACATCTGCTTAAACATAAAATGGTACGATGCTTACAAATGTTGAAACACCAAAATGTTTGTACAATGCTTGTTCTGTAAATATTCTTACTCTTGTGATCAAAGACACTGATCTAAAGCTAAATTCTAAGGCAGTTCTGTTACTTTTTTATATATAGCAACTTATGATCAGCCCATATCAATTTTTGTTGTAAAATTTACAATATCCTGTTTAACCTCTCCGCACCCACCCGCCCGCCGGCGGGCGATTGCAGAAAAGTGACTGTATTAATCCACTACGCAGTGACGTATCCCGCTTCAGCTTTCATCAATACGGACATGCTATACGTCGTTAGAAAGGGTAGAATCTCCGCAATTCATTCATCCAGTTGATTTTGCAAAAATCATGAGCACCAAACCATAAATCATTGATATTTACCAGCATGGAAAACGCGAGATGCAATGAACACACGACGTCTCCCTACCTTTGTCGCAGCCCTACAGCCGTAATATGTGTCCATTCCTCAATTATTTATATTCCAGTTGTCCGTAAGAATCCACTAATCAAAAGCATCAAAATGGTTTTACATAAAATTACTCCAGCTTGTGAATGTCGTCCTGTAAAGTACATTTGTTTACCGTCTACAAATTTCGTTCGTCAAATAAAATCCATACTTTCCCGGCCGGAATCGGAATAAGTCTAGTTCCTTTATGGTGTTGTTGGGTATGCTTGTTTTCATCACTTTGTTGGCTACAAAATAAAAGTGTCCCCATCTTTTTCTGTTCAGTTTTCACCCCAGCATAGCCCGTGAAGTAGATCGAGCGCTCACTGTTTGAAGGACCAATAGGCTTTGTTTACTGTTTTTCGCTGCCTTAGTATAGGGACAGCGTATTGGCTTATATTCTATGGCTATTTTCACAGCTTACAATGGTGAAAACCACATAGAAAACTAAATATGTCTGGGAAGAAGCCCTGGAATTGATCATGGCGTCATCTGATGACAGTGACGATCGTGTGTACGACTCAGAGAGAGGAGATGTTTGCTCGGGGCCTGGACTCCATCTTAGATTGGTGAGTAACGTTATCTTTGATGATGTCTGATTTATTTATTTAGCCATGAGTGAAATTTGATTGAAAGTTAGTGGGTAGGGGGGTTTTATGCTTACAGTGAACAGTACAGTATACATTAGAATTTCATAAATGATGCTAAATGATTAGCGCCCCAGGGCCTAATTAGCCTAGCTAAGCCTAGCTTGCTAGCTAGCTAGCTAGCTTGCTAGCTACTCAACTAAAGTGATGTAATCCTTGTAATTCATTTTGAGCCTCTAATTCCCTTTTATTTAGATTCTTTTATCAAGCTTGTAAGCAAATTGAACTAGATCTTCACTGAGCAGACACTGGGAATATTTCCCCAATTCAATTATTCTGTTTATGTACAGTGTCACAACCCGGCTCCAAGGCTGTGCCAAAACAGGAAGACAAACGCAAGCTGGCTACTAGCAATTGGCATTTATTGGCCCCAGAAACAAATCAACTAAGGCAAAATGTGCAACGATCAGTATCAGTCATGAAAGCATGTGTGAGTGTGTGACAACAGACGTGTAAATCAAAAGAAACCAAAACGACATGCTGCCATCAGGTCTGCCAGTGAGCAGAGATCAGCTTCCCCCAGAGAGACCGTCTACAGAATCAAGGCAGTCTTTGAAGGCAGAGCACACTGGCCCAGATGTAGCTCATGCAGCTGACGACCCTCCACTCAGCACCTGCAAAACACAGCCAACAAGGAACAGGGACACCTAGTGCCTGGGAGGAGGGATCGTCACACCCCCCTTCTTAAAAAAATCAAGTTCCCATCCAGCCCAGACAGACACCGTGACAATCAACAATAATATTTAACAAGGAGTATACTTTATCATTCAGTACTTGCTTTGGGCAACCAAACATACAATCGACTGTTTACCAAGGTCTTCCTTTTGTGCACCTTTTACATACTGCAACCCATACTCACGGCTTCTGCAGTGACCTCCCCCCATATCAGCCAGCCAATCTCCACCCTGCAACCCTTATTTTCCTGATGTTTTTGTGTAACATGTAATATCAGAAATATGTGTTTATTTGTTTCCTATGTAAATAACACCCCGTTGAATTGCATTTATATATTTTTTTCATTATATTTGGTAACGTTTGT
>CAEMYA010000619.1:103144-138172 GCA_903131615.1 Diplodus sargus
ATTACTATAGTTAATATGTATTTTATCTACATACACTAAAATGTGAAGACTGTTAGCCAGCCTTAATGCAAAGCACCAGAGAGCAGAAAAACAATGATACGAACAATATTCCACAAATAATTCTGATTCAAAAATGAAATGGGGATATTACAGGAAAAGAACATGCACATGCAATGACTGTGATCAATTTTATCTTGCCTTTGTTATCATTTCCCCTAAACAAGTTGAATTAAACCCTTCATTCACAGAGTTAAATGTGAAAATATTCTGTCTCTACATGCTGTTGTCCCCCACTATATTGCACTCTTCACATTCGGTCACGAATCTTTTAAGTGAACGGAATCACTTCATGAACTGATTCGTTCCTTCCTCAGTTCAGTTGAGCCCAGCCGCGTGCATGCCGGCCGGGAGTGGAACTGCCGCGACTCACTCAGAGAACTGTGAGGACATGATTCACGTTCGCGCTGTGATTCGTTCATGATTTGCGAACCTACTGCACACAGAGAACTGTCACTGAGAACGTGATTCTCGTTCATGTACTGTGCTGAAAGTGGCGCTGTGTCACTCACTCACTCAGGGAAGAAGAGTTGATTCACTTTCAGTAACAGTACTGCTAAAATTAGCGCTGTGCTGCTAACATCCGTGTACCATCATGTTAAGTGATTTTACTGTGCAGAGGACACTTTCACCGTGTAATAATTTTAGTGCATGTATTCACTCAAAGCAGCGCTGCGCCTCCCGCGAATGATTGTGTACTATAGTCCATGAACGCACCGTCCCTCAGTAAGTGAACGTGAACCTCAGGGCTGAATCACGAACTGAATGACGGATCGTTTGGCTGTTTATCAGTTCAGGGAGTTGGAGAGCACTGAACGATTCGGTGAACAAATCATTTTAATGAACGGATTCTAGAGATTCAGTACAGTAAAAAGAACTGCCATTCCCATCACTAAAAAACACCAAACTCCACTGACAAAAACAGCAATTTTACCAAGCAGAGCATCTTAAAACACTTCAAACTCACCAAAACCGTCTTGGTTAGTCTTTCCACTTTTCCAACAATCACCAACTCTGGTTAAGTAGTAAGTAACGTTAGTAGGAAACTAAGTAATTCACGGAGTTATATGTGAAAACGTTAGGACTCTACGCGGTTTTCCCGCCGTCATCGCGCTCTTCAAAGTCTGCTGACTTTGAAGAGCGCGATGACGGCGCTCTTCGCGTGGAAAAACAGTTCTAGCCACACAGATAATCATGAAACACACCTCATTCAAACTCGACAGAAACCAAATAAAACTTACCGAAACTGCCACGTTAGTCTTTGGACTGTTCCAACAATTAGCGACTCTGGTTAAGTTGGAAAAAAAAACTCGAATTCAACGATTCAATTACAATTCTGGCTCAACACATGGTTTTCCGTTCAAAGTCAAAGTCTGTAAACTCCACTGGTAAATCATTTTTTCAAACCACGCAGTTAAGCAGGAAACACACCTCACTCAAAGTCGACAGCAACAAAATACAACTCACTAAAACGATTCTGGTATTTCTCACAAACTACTATTTATCACTCACACTACTGACCCAAATAAATTTATAAAGAGATATGTGAATTACTTACCTCACTATCAAGTTTTCCAGAGGATTCACTCGCGCGCGATCGTTAACCGTCTCCGTCTCAACGAACTGACTTTTCCGCATCCTGTGTGGGCGTGGCTTGGAGCATGCGCAATAGCTGATGATATCAGAGTCGCTGGATTGATGGACGTCATTCTCATTGGATTGCCATGAATGAATTTAACCCATCAGAATTTTCTTTAAGTCATGTACAACAAACAAGAATGAAGCATTTAATGAACATAATCATGATTTATTCATGCAATGTAAGCATATTATTAGTTTGCTAATCAAACACATGCCCTAGTTCATTTTTTTGAGTGTATACACCTACTAATACTACTGACCGTGGGTGCAAAATCCAGCTGCTGACTCTCTGCTCCGCTGTCACAACGGATTATGTTTTACCTATTTCAGCCATGAGCGGTTATATTGACCGCACATCATTTCGCAGGGTTTCATTGCTACATTTTTTGTGAATTAACTTGTAAGTGAATTATTATGTAGTTGTATTATATATCAAATCAAATCAAATCAACTTTATTTATATAGCACCTTTCATACATAAAAATGCAACCCAAAGTGCTTTACATTAAAAGAAAAGAAAATGGGCGGCGCTAGTGATGCGGAGAGAGTAGGAGCGCAAGAGCGGGGCTCTCCAGAACAAACCTAAAATTAAACATTTTTGGGTTAGTGCAGGTGACCAAGACAGCACATAATCGAAGAGGGAATGTCTTTGTGTGACTTCTGGACAACACCACCAAGGATTTTGATAAGTGAGGGGGTGTTTGCAAAGCTCAACTCCTGTCTAGACACAAAACTCGACCAAATAATTAAGTTGGTGAACTCAGTGTGCGAAAAAGTCAAAGCGGTGGAGCAAAGGGTAGTTAACGCAGAGGACAGAATTTCTGACCTGGAAGACACTGTGTCGCAGTTCTAACCCTAACCCTCTCCCCTTCTGCTTGCCTAACCCCAACCTCTTCCTCCTCTTCTTCTGCCTGACACTGAACACGCTGGAGCCAGGTTTTTGCGTTAGATTACTTATTCTGCTTTTCAGCCGCTGGACACTCTGGTGTGCTATTGTGTTTGTACTGCCACTGTGCATAAAATTAGCTTAATGCGTTCCCCCTCTCCACATACTCTTCCTCCATCTGTTCTCCTCTCCTCTATCGTGGTTCATGCTAGCAAGTGGGAGGTGAGATGGGGACTAACTTGCGGCAGCCTGTGCCTTGCCTCTGTCTCTCTACCCAAACTATGTTGTCGTTGGTCAGCATAGCGACAGACTCTGAGTACTTTACCACTTCACCTAACAACAAAATAGAAAAATAAAATCAACAAAAAATGTAAGCACTGTTAAAAACAACAAAAAATATATACACTAATACTTGATATA
Source organism: Diplodus sargus (assembly GCA_903131615.1). Classification (NCBI taxonomy): domain Eukaryota; kingdom Metazoa; phylum Chordata; class Actinopteri; order Spariformes; family Sparidae; genus Diplodus; species Diplodus sargus. The sequence continues at coordinate 106,149 of CAEMYA010000619.1, forward strand.
TTTTTAATTTATGATAAATAATATTCAACTATAAAACTTAAACATGTTATTATATAAATACACCGTGATGATAAAACCCAAATAATGGAAGATGGGGATGGGGGGCTGGCCATCTATGGAGTGGAGAGTGCACCCTGGGGACTACATAGTGGTTCTCATTTCTTTCCCATTACCCAACCTCTCATTGGCCAAAACACCGGAGGCGGGACTTTTGACGTGGCAACCTCTCATTGGTCAAACACCAGAGGCGGGACTTGTGACGTCTCACACACTCAATGGTTCAAAGGAGGAGGGGCTTAAACGAAATACTGCAATCTCATTGGTCCAGAGACAACAATAGAGAACAATAGACCTGTCACTTTGACAAGAAGTGCATCATATATCCCTCTGATGTATATTTCTGATCCAGCAGATTTAGTCACATTTTCAGAAGACCTATAATAAATTAATCATTGAACCAAACTTCATGAGTGTTTTTGTGACAAAGTAATTTGTGTTCCTCTCATTCATCACAGAAATATGAGCTGTTGAAATCATGATCATTATTGCTGCAGCAGCAGCAGCAGTAGCAGCAACAGCTCAAGACTGCCATTAGATACATGTTCCATGACTCATAAGACACCAGAGGTCTGATTATTCAAAATTATGAATTTTGAAACACCTGTAGGGGTGCAGGGTAGGAGTTTCAAAATGCTTCACAGAGGCATAATAAAAAACATAGAAAACATTGTATAATTGAGTGAATGTTAAATGACTTCTATTGAAGTTAATGGTAATGTAGGGAAAAATATAAGAATACAAGTAAGAATATATTTTGATCCAAAAATGAATCCATTGACAATTAGCTGCATTAAAAAAATACATACCCCTGACAGTAAGACTTATTTTTTCACTCATTTGCAATCAGTGGAGCAGGTCTGATCAGGATCCCTGTGTTGGCCACCCAAAGGCAACGACAGAAACAGATGTGCATCCTTCAATTTGCCACCCTTCCACTTTATTCCAGAGTATACTGGAACCGCTCTATCATCAAAGCTTTTCATTTTGCCTTACATTAAAGTATCAAGTAGCTCACTACTGACTGCCATATTGATGAATATGCTGCAATGGGTGGGAACAATTCTTATAAAACAGAGCTGTAAATACAGATACTTAGCCCATATGTTAAGAACTATTCATGTCTCTTTCTGTAAAGGCAGTCATTAAAATATCTGACTGCAAAGTTCCAGACATGCAGAATTTGTCTCCAGATGTCTGCTGTATCACGATGAGTAGGAACTTGAGCAATTGTGAGTATTAACATGAGAGTTCAGTCACTGAGGGGGATTCTGCAGGATGCTGGATCCTCTTTATTGACCTTCACCTACAGGATGTGATCAGTGTGGTCAGTAAGGCTGCTGGACTTACTACTGTAGCAGATGCTGCCTGCTCGAGCATCCTCCCTCAGATGGGCCTGGCAGATGGCTTCCCCAGCCTCACTGCTGCTTCAGGGAGGGAGGAGGCCCCAGAGCCTCACGGTAAAGGGGCATGGACACTCTTAGTCAGCATCCACTGTGGATGGAGAAAACACCTGGATACAAAGGCAGTCTAAACAAACCCTACGCCTAGTGTTGGACTGGACCAGGCCCTTCTGGCTCTGCTGAGGGAGGAAGACGAGATGTGTGTGTGTGTGTGTGTGTGTGCGTGCGTGCGTGCGTGCGTGCGTGCGTGCCTGTGCTTCATTGCATTTGAATTTGAGCACAGCAAAAAATATCGAGTCAGGACTAACAGGAGCAAATTGCTGCTTACTGGAAATGATGTTTGATCTCACTGACTCATTTGGAGGATTAGTGGGGCCAGAGACTGAGGTATCTGGATGGCAATACATTCTGATTTTTGAGTTTACTTAGTTTATATTGAATGATGACTAATTGTTTCTCCTGATGTGAGTTAAGGAATGCAGACAGAGTGAGACTCACAGCTCCAGGGGTCCAAGAGTATTTTTTCAACTGTGTGAGTGCTAAAGGTTGCAGGCGGCAGGTCATCATAAAGTACTAAACCTGAGGAGGGCCCGCACGCCAAATGGTGGGAGATGCCTATGTTCCCGTAGAAGGATAGAGGTGTCGATTTGGGAAGAAGACATAAAGTTGACCGCAGCCAAGTTAGATGAGTTATGGGGGAGACAGGTCAACTCCTCTTTTAGTCTACTGGATAATTTACCAAAGTGACCAATTAGGAGAAGTGGGTGTGAACTGGAAAAGGGACTCTAAAAACTTCTGCATAGGAAGAGAAGGAAGTGTGGCACTTGGTAGAGCTCCTAAGATCGAAGGCTGATAGGAGTTCTGATAGGGCAGAGGGCAAAGCATTTAGCCTTGCTTTTACCATAGATTTGACAACATTAGAATGCGGCCGATTCTGATTCCGGCACTGGCATCTGTTTCAATAAAGATTGCTCTATCATTCCACCCAGCCTTGCCTCCTCAGCATTCTTTTATCAATATGCTACTCACGGACACTTTTGATGAAGAGAGCCCAGAAACCACAAAACAATAAAACTTATTGTGTTTTATTTCATTGTAGTCTTTCGAGTCCTGTTTGTTGTTTTGTCATGTATATTAGAATACATTATGGTGGAAAAATGCACCGTAGTGCATTTCGGTCCAGATCTTAATCAGTGCCTTAGTCAGGGGCACTGATGGGAGAATTAACTCCATGTAGAGTGGGGATACAAACCTGTAACCTTGCTGCTATGAGACAATAGTGCTAACCATATAATACATATTGTTACATTCATGTTCATTTAATAATCCACCTACATTTAGTTTGTATATATACATTATCACATATTAATTAATTGATTGTCTCGTAGAAAATGCATTTCTCTAAAACTAATTGTGAATGAAAAAATACATTTTGAACTTGTTTATCTATGGTCTTGAATTCTATCATTCTAGTGTCATAAAAAAACAAAATTGTATCAAGTTTCATGTCTCTCAGGACGCAATATTTTTTTTATTTATAAAAGCACTTTTATAACAATTCTAATAATAATAATGATAATTGTACATGTCATAGGATACTGTGAATCTGATCATTTTTGAGATGGTTATCACACAGAAAATCTCACAAAATCTCATGCCATAGTAATCCTAAAATTTTATGAATGAATCACTAAAATGTGTAATTTACCAACATATCCGATCTTGCAATGCTATAGCTGCAAGCAACTACAGCATCAATCAAACTTTCTATCTTTCGGCATTCACAGTACTTTGTTGAGGTTAGGTACAGATCATACTTTTGTTATAACACACACACACACACACACACACACACACACACAAAATTCCACAGTAACTGGAAGTACAAGACACTATGTCATTTTAACATTTAAGGAAACAATGGTCCTCCGCAACCTAAACCAAAGTATATATGTTGTGTAAGTTTAACCACAGACCAGACTGTGTACAAAACCTGACCTCTGGATGTGAAAGTCCTGGTCTTTGTACTGACTCTTTTACACAATCCAGGCAGCGATTATTGTCTTCACTGGGTCATTTGGAAAGCAACTTTGTAACATGTAAACATAATTTCAGGGAGACTGGCTGTCACTGTGTTTGTAGACATAACCCAAAAACAGAAGGTGGGCTCTAATTAAATTGAATGTTGATGCTACAGCACGCAATGATATAAGTAAGAACACTGCAAATTATTTGGTTCTTACCAAGAAAAAAAAAAAAGATTTAGAAGTGTTAGATAACTTGTCTTGTTTTAAGAGTTGATTTCTTATTTAAGTGTTCAACTTTACACTATAATTTTATTTCAAGCAAGCCTTATCTTTTTTTTCTCAAATAGGCAGGAAATCTTAAAATTAGGTAAATAACTGTTAAAATAACATATATTACATCTCTCCCCCAAAGTCTCATCAAAATAAATCTTGTTTTAAGATTCAGTAACAAACTCAACTTGCTTGATTCAAGAGTCACACAAAAAGCATCTGAAAAAACAGAGTTTATTGCTCTGACTTCAAGCAGATGATGACCAATGTCTGTTCACGAAACTGGCACAGGAAACACAAAACAGGAAACAGGCAAACTGGGTCACCCAATACATGATACACCCATACATACCTATTATTCCTCCATATTAATGTCTGTGGGCAATAATGTCACAAAGACTATATTTTATTGGAACAAAGGTATTGTCTCTAAAACCAACTGAAAAATAGGAAATGCAGTCAATTCTTTTACAAATTCTGTACCCTGGGCAACATAGGGGACTGCCACCTCAAATGCCAACAACTCTGGACTCAGATTCAGTGTTTCATAACGCTGGTACTCAAAAGCAACTAAAGAAGAATCTATAACATAGATATCTTTTATTAGTCCGAAATGTTGAACGCTCTTATAAGCAGTGATGGGAATAACAGTAATAATGGACGAGTAATGCGTTACAAACTGAAGCTGATCATTGAAGCTGTTGTCATCGACTCGGCCCGCAGCCACCGGAGCAGCAGGGCTGGTTTATTTTCCTCCGGTGAGGGAGGAGGGAGGGGCGAGACAACCGCGTAAGTGACAATGATTGGCTCTCTAACGTTGAGTGAGAGTTCGTAAGCCAATCAGTGGCAATGTTCAGTTACACACAAACCACACATGCACACAGCAGCCTCACACACACAAACTAGCAGAGGTGAACTGCAGCAATGGCGAATCCGGAGGGAAAGTTAATGTTTTCAAAGTGGAAGTACAGACACCACTTTAATCTCCTTTGTCTATGTCGGTAAGCAACTCTGATCTAATAAAGCATCTCTCAGCTGCACACGCTTCTACAAAACTAACACTGGCCAAAAACTCCGTTGCTGACGCTGTTGATGATGATAGCAGGCCAGGTGTGGCTAACGTGAACTCTGCTAACAGCTTCACAATAACTTGTGACACAGACTGAACTGAATTCAATGATAGGCAGGTATGTTGTTGATAACTTTTTCCCAATAGTTGACTCCTTCAGAGCCTCATTGGCAAAATATCGGGGAGAGCAGGTGACGGTCCGCGATGCAGAAAGACATTTTCTAAACACATATGTAGATGCCGAGTACGCTAAAATGACTGCCGAGCTCAAAAGGGGGAATAAATAAAAGTAACACAATAGTTACTTTTCCTGGTAACTAGTTACTTTTACAGTGGAGTAATTTTGTTACTAACTCAGTTACATTTTGGGAGAAGTAACTACAACTAATTACTTTTTAAAAGTAACGTGCCCAACTCTGCCTATAAGTCATTCTGGTTGTGATTTTTGTAAGATGTATAAAAATAAGGACAGGCTTTAGGTTTTAAGGTTTAGTTTTAAGATGAAGTAAGCCTTGTTTAAAGATAAACCTGCTTGGATTAAGACAGAGCTTAGACATTCTTCACTAATACTATAGTATTTTTCTCTAAATTTAATATTTTTCTTAACTAATCTTCAGTTTAGTTTGCTAAAGGTAAGAAAGACTGTTTGTAATTGCATATATTTAGTATATTTCACTTATTTCGAAGCTGTAAAAAGTTACTTTTTAAGTAATCTCATCTTAAACCCAGCATTTTATGCTTATTTTTATGTTTATACTTAGTATATTTCACTTAATTTAGGGTTGTAAAAAGTTAAATTTTAAGTAATCTCATTTTAAAACCAGCATGTTTGGCTCTTTTTTTTTTATTCAAATACCTCTGTAGATCTTAATTTAAGAAATCTTGTCAAGTGAAATTATCTTGCTGCATGGACAGATAATTTCACTTGTTCTGAGTACCTTTTCCCTCAGATTTAGAGTTTTTATCTTGTTTTTAGACCCCCCTTTTTTACAATGAAGTAACTGTGCCGGGATGTCCACTAAGTTATGGCTTGAACTTTGCTATAGGACATGCTATGACTAATGTGAAATAGATGGTGTCCTCTTCAAAGGCGAATCATAACAATGAAGAAGTCAGAAAATGTGTACTTTAAATACTGGAAGCAGTCATTTCAGCTGATTTCTTGTATATTGAATCAATATTTAATGTAATAAAACGGCACACCACCCATAAAACATTTGATTTACATTTTAAAAAAATGTCAAAATACTGTTGCAAAACTGGTAATCAGGTTACAATTACAACACTATACTGTTAATTTAAGATCTTATCCTGTGCAATATGAGTTTTTACATATACAATTACATAAAAATCTTGCATATTTACTACATATTCAATGTAATAAAACCGTATAATTACAACAATATACTGTTAATTTAAGATCATATACTGTGTAATACAAGCTTTACATGTAAAATTACACAACAACTTTGTATGTATAATAGATCTTTAATGTTAAAAAAGTATGCCCACCTATAAAAACAATGCATTAACTTAAAAAAAATGTCATAATACTGCTGTAATACAAATTACCACATTCATATTTACAATATTCTGCCTCCAATCCGACATTGTGGTTTTTTGACAAATTAAACAACGATGAGATTTAGCTTACAATAACCGCTCTTAAAAAATCAGGACACACTTACTTCATGTTCTGTTTGAATTGACAGCACACCAGGACAGAAAAACGTTGCCCCTCTTGCAACATTCATGCCTACAAAACAAATGAAAAATACGAATGAAAATACTTAATTGAGCTTGTGAAGAGAGAAATTGTGTTTCAAACCAGGAACAGTTTACAGTAGGTGCCGCTACGGTTTACAGTGAAATACAAACAGATGCCCATCTTGAAAAACAAAAAACACCTCAGGTGTAACTGCAGCAACAATGGAATGCAACAATCTCTTCTGATAACTATTCTTATTACTCCCTCCATTCGTAGTCCGCAATTTTTGTTATTAGGGAAAGAGGGTTAGAAAGAGCCTTTCTGGAAGCATTCTTCTCTTCTTTCGATCCCTTGTCTGGATTGAAGAGGCATCTGTCGAATGAAATACAACAAACAACTTCATTAACAAAATGTTTACTCTACTTTAATATACTCTTTTCATATATTGGCAATAAAGGCAGAATAGCAGAATAGTGGGAATTTGAATTTGAGTAATAGCAGGTTTGAGGCGGGAACAGGTTTTTAAAACTCGACCTGTGCAGGGCTCCAACCCGAGTACTTATGTTTTAATATTATGCCTGTGTTTGTCTCTTCTTCAGTTCTCCTCTGTGTTTTTCCCCCATGTTTCCCTTCATTACCTCACCTGTTCTCTCCCCTCTCACCTCACCTCACCTTCGTCTCGTCGTTAGTGTCTGTATTTAGTCTGTTCTCCCTGCACTCCTTGTCAGTTAATTTTGTGGTGTCCTCCTTGATGTATCCCGTGTTTATTCCAGTGTCTCCTGTGTCCCGTGTGGTATGTTTCTTATTTTATGTTTGGCTTTCCCTGTTTATTTGTACTTTGCTTTAACCTTAGTTGTTACTCTGTTTAGTCCTGGTGACTGCCTTTTGGTGTTTCTGGTTTTGATGGGTTTTTGTATTCAGCTTTGATTAAAATAAAGCTCACTCTTATTTCCCCCTAGGGCTGCACAATATGAGGAAAATCTGCGATGTGCGCTAACACTGTTAAATATTGCGATGACAATATAAGTTGCGATAAATAAACAAATATTGAAGTGTGCATATCAGCTTGATATTAAGCTTTTAGCCAAACTTACCCAATCTCTTGTCTGAAATGGAAAATGTAGGCCTATTTATAACCTCTATAACCCTATGTAGGCGCCTAGGCCTATTTAGCATTATTAAGAATAAAAATATATATTTTTACTGCACTTTATGACTAGTGCAGTAATTAAATATTCAAGGTCTGTCAATATAATTGTTTTATAATTCTGGCAATCAATTTGAAAACCTTAACTTAACCCTAAAAGAAAAAATTTTGATGAATGCAATTGAATCACATTACCCCTTTTGACCCTAGTTACCTCCCATAACTTGATAAGCTTGTTGTTTACCTTCCTGAGTCCTCTGACACACAAACTGGGAGAATGATGAGTGAGCAGACAGACAATCCCTGCTCTGCTGAACGGATCATTTCATTATAAAACGTTTATAAACTGACCTTTTGATTAAACCAGCTGTTGCACCATCGCAGTGATGAACGCTCTTTACAACAAAGCATGTGAGCATGTTGCTAACGTTAATTATGCTAGCGGTGTTTTCCCAGTGTAACAGAGCCGACAGTTACTGCACCTTTACATCAGAGAACAAATGGAATGTATCAACATTCAACGTTATGTTGTTGAAGATTCCTATGACCGATAAGTACTTGATTACTTTGAAACACTGTAACACTGGCCAACTGCCTGGTAGCGAGACCGAGACGCTCCGTCTGTCTGTCCTGAACCTCCTCCTGCTATGGGCCTCCGTTAAACACTAAGCAGAGTCTCCCAAGTATATTCTGTCCATGTTTGTCTCGCTTCGTCCTGCTATGAGGGGCCGTACAAGACATAATTCATTCTGGCCCTCTCACACACACACATTCTCCTCTCACATACATACATTCTCCTTTCACACATATACATTCTCCTTTTACGCACATATATTCTCCTTTCACATACTTATATTTTCACTCTCTCACACACATACATTCTCCTTTCACACATATATATTCTCCTCTCACACACATACATTCTCCTTTCACATACTTATATTTTCACTCTCGCACGCATATATATTCTCCTTTCACATACATATATTTTCACTCTCGCACACACATATATTCTCCTCTCACACATATACATTCTCCTTGTATGCACATACATTCTCCTTTCACGTACATATATTTTCACTCTCATGCACACATACATTCTCCTTTCATTTACATATATTTTCACTCTCATGCACACATATTTTCACTCTCACGCACACATACATTCTCCTTTCAAACATATATATTCTCGTTTCACATACACATATTTTTACTCTCGCACACACATACATTCTCCTTTCTCAGGGACACAGGAAGTCCCTCCTTAAACAGGAAGTCACTCTCAAACCAGGAAATACACGTGCTTGCTTAGCTTATCTTAGCCAGACACAGCTAAACTATACAATGATACTATTCAAACTCATCCTGTTTTCCCAGTTTTTCATTTTGGGAGTAAGTAGCAATGAAAATGACATAAGATTGTTTTTTAATAATGTCTTACAATGTGTGGAACGATTGCATGGAGAAGCTACAGATTCTTTTGTTCATGGGAGGCTGTATGGAGAACTTCGTGATCACATTCAAACCTTATCTGGAATCCTCTCAATCCCAAGATTTGTGGAAGATTCAAGAAATAGAGAAGCAATCAACACTTTCCAGTCCTTACATGGATTTCTTAACTTTCTGCTGACTGCTTTTGAAACCAGACAAAGAACCAGGTCTCAGAACAGATATGTCCTGTTGCCTCCATCTCTCCGGACTGGACATCAAGGCAGACCTCAATACAGCATTTCACAAGAACAAATCTCTCATTTAGTATCCCTTGGAATGAACTGGCAGAGCACTGCAGCATGCTTAGGGGTAAGCAGTCGGACTCTCTACAGGCACAGACAGCGCCTCGGCATTCAGCCACTGACATATGGAACACTATCAAATGACAACCTGAACAGAGTTGTTGGTCAAATTCTTCAGTCTACCATAAATGCCGGTGAGCGATATGTGCATTGCAGCTTGAGGTCACGTGGGTTACGTATTCAAAGATGGCATGTTAGACAAAGTCTACAAGAAATCGACCCTATTGGACGGTCCCTCAGGAGACGGCATGCAATACGTCGGCAAATTTACAGTGTTCCAACCCCCAATCAATTATGGTGAGTAAATTACCAAGGGAACAACTTCTGAGTCACTTATTCAAAATACAATAAATGTAAAAAGAAAAAAAAAAGAGAAAAAAAAAGCTCATTATTTATTTTTGTGTGAAATTGTTGATGCAAAACCTTTCGAAAAGTGACATTTTACCCACACGTAATTTACTCTGATTTCAATTTGTCTTAGGCACATAGACGGAAACCACAAGCTTGTGAAATGGAGGATGGTGTTCCATGGCTGTGTTGATGGTTTCAGTCGAACAATCATCTACCTTGCTTGTCTCGACAACAACAGAGCCTCTAGTGTTTTGTCACTCTTCATTGCTGGTGTTCAGAATTTTGGATTACCGTCAAGGGTGAGATGTGATCATGGGTTGGAAAACACTGGTGTTGCCCGTTTCATGCTGCACAGAAGAGGATTAAACAGGCATAGTGTTATTACTGGCAGGTCAGTGCATAATCAAAGAATCGAGAGACTATGGGCTGAGCTAAATCGAGTCGTGCCATTTCATTTTGTTAATCTTTTCAACTTTATGGAAGAGCACGGAGCATTAGATTCACTAAATAAGCTCCATTTATTTTGTCTTCATTATATTTATTTGCCACGAATTCGAAGGGCAGCCACTGAATTTCAAAACCAGTGAAATAACCATGGTCTTTCAACACAAGGTGGGCAAACTCCTCTTCAGCTGTGGCAAAAGGGCATAGTCAATAATGCAGGAATCCACAACCCAACTATGAATGGTATTTGGGACATAGACAGTGACTTTGGTATTGATAACACATCACTCTCAGAGTTACAGACAAAAAATGCTGTTGTAGTTCCATCTGTTAACATTACAGTCAGTGACAGGACAATGGATACACTTCAGCAGACTTTTGATCCATTTGAAGATGATGGAAATCATGGTATAAATTTATTTTGCAACCTAGTGCATTTCCTTGAGAGGCAATCGTAAATCAGAGTACACAGAAAGAACAAAAACCCCTCTCAACAGATATTTTATGATTTGACAAAGACTAAGACACATTCACATCAATAGAAAAGGTAAACAACAACATATTGACTTACTGTAGTTGTGTAATGCAATGCAAAATGTAGAACTCACTGCCAATCTTTAGTACAGCATTACACATATTGTCATAGTTTTAGTTCAAGGTTGCCATTTTTTTCCTTTTTATACATCTATCCTTTGTACGGGGTGTTAAGATGTTCATCAACGTGATTCTGTAACCTCAAACTGTCATGTTTTCCTTTTACAGACATGTTTCTTACTTTAAATGTTCAAACAAATTGTTACCAAAAAACAGTGAAAGTTGTATGAAACTTAAATTTAATGAAGCTTTCAGCTCTGGAGAACTCAATAAATTGACTGAACTATTACTTATTTTAACTACTTATTGTCATTGAGTTGGATGACTTAACTGCCAACATCAACATCAATACAACATCAGTGGATCTCTGAGAATATAAGTCAGGAGGAGAATGAAGAAAGAGAGCAGAAGAAAAAAAAATCACGTTTCACAGAGTACACTGACCCACTCAAACAAACTACACTTTTTAAAATTGTTTATGTTTAAACTGTATAACAGTGAAACAAAGTTTTACATCTTGATTTCAGAATATAAACCACTGACACTTTATTATCAAAACTTCCCATTATTTGAACTATGAAAGTGTAGAGCATCACGATGCATGAAGGGAAATAAAAGAGGGAAATTTGTAAGCTTTACAAAATTTCGAAGCTGAATTTGATTTTACAGTTGTACATTTATATTAAACAACATTAAAGCATAACTTATTGGAGAATTTTGAAGTTTATCAGACCCCCACTTTTATAGTTTGCTTATTTAGTTAGCCAGAAAGTAAAATTCGGTAAACTCTCATAATTTTGTAAAGAACAAAAATACTTGAAACGTGTTTGATAAATGGTCTATGCCAACACAAATGATAAATGTAAACTAAAATACTACAATAAAAATTAAGGAGAAAATGAAAAGTATGAAATCAGTTACATAAACACTGACAATCAAAAGCTGGCAGGAAGTGGTAAGCAATACTGTGGAAATCAAAACAATTTACCAATGAACTTACTTATCAATGAAAACAATTTACAGTAAAGTCTGTTTGGTTTCAAGATGGCTAGCAACCTATTCCAGGATAGAAATACAGACTTTCAAGTTCAATTTTGAACTTACTCCACAATAGGTCTCTGCGCTGCCTTCACTGAACATAATGACAATCAGGCTTGTACTGTAAAAATACAGCCCTTGTTTTAACAAAGATGCAACAAACGTGTATTTTTCGATCAACAACACTGTGAAATGATATCTACACCAAGAGCACTTTTTTGGGAATATTTTAATACTAAATTACATTTATGTATATGGGTGCTCAATGCTGAGAGGGAGGCCCGCACATAAATTAAGCTATGCCGAAACCATGGGTTGCCCAATGCAAAGTCCATGTGTTCCTGAAAGTCTCTGTAAGAGGTGTGCAGTGGTAATTTTAAGCAGTTGATGCAGGTGTTTGCAATTGGCAGTTTAGAGGTGGTTCCTGCATCATACTCTTGGTGAAGAAATTCAATTGAAGGCTGTGGAGAGAAGCCCATTGGTGGGACAGTATTGGCTCCGGTGGCAAAGAAGAGAATTGTCCCCAGCTTCTGTGTTCCCTCTTGATCTAGAGAAAAAGCAATACATCACAAATTAGATTTAAGATATAAGTAGCAGTTGAAGTTTCAAGTGAGAAGATATTTCAGTTCATAATAGAAATACTTAAAATACTTCAACAGTAACCTTCTGCATCAGCTAGGTAGTCTCTCCAGAAAGGGACAACAGCCTCTTCAGCATGCTTTCTGTTGCTGCCAACCGGAGAAAGTCGGATGGTAAAGAGGCTGTCAACCAGGTCAGCTGTGAGGGTTGAAGGAGACCAGCATAGCAGGGGATAAAAACTCTCCGGATGAGCTTGGATTTTGTCCAGCACACCAAGTGTTCTCAGTCCATCCCGAAATCTGAGTGAAAATCACAAGCATTTGGTTTGTTGACTTTTAACAAAACGTAAGTTTTCACATCTTCACATGTGGCGGATGAATCAAAGACACAATATCATCATAATCATGATGATGGTAAACCCAAGCACACCTTGTCAATTCTTGTGGAGGGCAGGTATAGTCTAGCACACCATACACTTAAACAGAAATGGCCCACAAAAAAACCCTGAACACAAGGCAGTCTTCATGGGACAAGAGGAAAACTGAGGATAAAAATGTACCTCTCAAAAGGACCACGCACTCTGTGTATCACTTGGAACATCAGGATGTCATCCACAAGCAGATTCTTGTCTTCCAACCTCAGCAGTGGCCTCAGGCAACCAACATTGGCCAAATACTTATCAAGTGGCTCTGTTGTTGCTGGCAGATCTTCAAATGATTTACACTCTGTGACCTAGTAGTAGTAGCAGTAGATGGAATAAACAACAAAATTTGAAAGTGCTGTAATAACATGTCTTACTCTCTACACTAGTCAATAGTGAGATGCACATACACCACATCATTTTCTTAAACTAAAAAAAAAGATTACCCTTTTAATTTTTTCGCAAAGGTCACTATCCGCAACATCTTTCAAAACTGGCTTAGCCAATTCTGGGCCATCAACAAGGCAAGAGAAGAGAGTTGGGGACAGGAAGCCTGCTGGAGGACCACCGTGTACAAAGCTTACAGCGATGGCTCTGCCTGCAATGAAGTACCTGTCCTCTCTCATGGCTACAGAAAATAAAATTATAATACATTTGATGCAAAAACCTGTACCATCATATAAAATATGTATACTTTATATCTCTACATTATCTGGAGGTAAGCATCTCAGTGACATCATAACATACCAGTACTGTTAAAGGCCAAGTTCATTTTGCCTTCTTCTCCCTGAAACATTGGAGACTGGGGCAAAGCTTCTATTAGAAGTCTTAGAAATTCTCTTCTTGGTCCACCCAAGTCCACAGCCTCCTCAGATACTCCCATATCATCAGAAAACCTGACTGAAATAGTGTGATATGGATCGTATGTCCCTCGTTTAAAACCTCTGATGGCTCCATCGAGAACTGTGGAACAGTTAATGTTGAACTTGCATTTCCTCTGATGGTTTATTTTCGATGCAGGATCTTGCAGAACATCTCTTGCTGGCACAGGGGTACTTGTGGTCGTTCTGAAACAACAAGATACATGCAAGTTACACACACTAGTCTTGAGTGCATTATGTGTGCATCTGTGTAGAATAGTGGCTTGAAAAGGACACCCCCTTATTTGTTTTGACATTTACTGTTAGTACATTGTTTAATTTGTTTATTTATTCACAACTAGCTATTGTGGCTCAAGGGAAAATATAGAGGAACTGCAATTACAGGGTTTCACCACAAGAGGAAGTTTGTAGTTTATGGTCACTCCCGGGTCAGCTAATGTCAATACATGCTTGTATTGTTCACAGGAAGTTAAGACAGCATTTTGTACTAAACTGTCACCCTGCAGGCTTGCTAGGATAGCCTGGTTCAATTCCTCTTCATCGGACGACATATCAGACAGTGCAGCCATCACTGAGAGGTAGTTGTCATAGTTAGCTGATCGATGCTGTCTTGAGGTAGAGGGTAATGCAGAACAATGACTTGCTGGAGTGCTGCTTTGGTAGGGTGAGCTTGGGCTATTTTGGCAAGTCAGGACCAGAGTTGGATCAACTGAAGTTGCTGATGAGGTAGAAGGCTGACTGGTGGAGGGGCAGCTTTCCAGTGAGCTTACAGGCAAGTCACTAGAAGAACTGCTTGCTAAAGTACTGCTGTGGTTGAGGGACATAGTGCTTTGGTAGGTCAAGACAGGAGTTTGAGTGAATAATGCTCCACACCCAGGTGATGAGGCAAAAGGGTCAACTGCAGAAGTACAGTTTGACAGGGAAGCAGTCGCTGGAGTGGCGAAACAGTCTGAAGACCTATATGAGTGTCGGCCTTGTCTTAGAGATGAGGAGCGCAGCTGCCTTGCTGAACCAGTGTTTTCTTCACCATTGTTGTCTTCACTGCTGTAGCCTGCAATATCATCCTTGGAAAGGAGAAGAACAAAAGAAAATAATTACTGCCCATGCTTTAAAAGTGGAATCTCCCATAGAGCATACCCTCTTCATTTTAGCTCTCAGTTACATGTGTGGAGAATGTAAAAGTACAAACACCATGTTGTAAAAACACTCTGTTACACGTTTAAGTCCTGCATTAAAAATGTTTCTTCACTAAATGTGTGTAAATATATTTAGGAAAATGTACTTCAGAGTATTCAAACTAAAAGTACTCATAGCAGTAAAATGCTCCCTGTGACTGCTGTTCTGGTCTATGTGATATCATGAGATAATTGTGACTTTAGTGTTGGTTCAGGTGGAGCTAATTTTTAACAATTAACTACTGATTATGTTCATTATGGATTATTCTGGTTACTATTTTCTCCCTTAATCAACTGATTGTTTGGTGAAAATAGTGAGAAATGTGGTCACAATTACCCAGAGTCCAAAGTTACACCTTCATTGTAAAGGTGTCACTTTTGTTTGGTCCAGCCAACAGTCCAAACCTCAACATTATTATAAATTTATTCAAACAATCTAGAAATAGCTTCTCTTTTGGTAATGGTTATTAATTTGTTGTCAGTTTGTTTTTTGCAAATTGCCTTATTGAATAATCAAAATCATTGTTTCAGCTGCACTTTTATTAACAGTTGGGTAGTTAGATTTTTTAGAAGAGTTGAAAAAGAGAGAGATCTGCAAGCCAAAAAGCTCCTGTTTTACAGGGGTTTTTGCTGTGTAGATTGACATTTCCTCAGACTTTTGGAAGAGCTTTGTGCATGCCACACAGCAAATAAAACTCTTAAAATGGGATCTTTTTGGTATGCGTACATCTATTTATGTAAACTTTGCCTAATATTTTGCAATCCAGTACCCATTCCATTGGGTATAGGAATTTGCATGTTCTCTTAATGATCTTCTAATGTAGTTTAATTTGTAACACAATGTCTTTTATAAGCTTTTCATACATGTTTTGTGTAACAAAACTACTACTAGTAACTAAAGCTGTCATACAAATGTAGTGTAGTAAGAAGTACCACATTTCTCTCTGAAATGTAGTACAATAAATATACAAAGTGGTATGAAAAGAAAATACTCAAGCAAAGTACAAGTTCTTCACATATGCACTCAAGTACTTTTCTTGAGTAAATGTACTTTGTTACAGTTTGTCCCACTTCTGCAGTTAGTCCAACTAAGCAGCTGTGGATTCAGACTATTTCTTTGATTTAACACTTTCGAACAGGCATTCCAACTCTACACTACTCTGTACAAGTTAAAAAGTTACATACTTCCGTAAAGTGTTCATAGTTGCAAAGCTGAAAAGAAACTTTAAGAACAGCAGTTACAAAGGTAACAGACAACTTCATGTATGCTTGTTTATGGGTTAATATTATCATTACTGTCACAGTGTTCTGCAGGTTATTTCAGATGTGATGTAACATACCAAAATTGGCTTTGATGGTCTGATGTAAAGGGCTTTTGATTTATATACTTTAAGGATGAGAACTGCATCCAGCTCCTGTCCAGCATGCAGTTTTGGCAAAATCAATCTGTTGCCACATGCCATCAGAAAATCAAGGCTGAAAAACAGTGGATAAAATTGCAAAAGGTTAAAAAATACTTTTTTGAAGAGGACAAAATGCACAAGACACACTGAAACTGATGCGTTGACTGTCCGTTTTTCATTTCCTCTTTGAAGATAGACAGTTACCCAGCAGCCAGAAAAACAAATGAGGACTTTAAGCAGTGCCACAAAATGTAATGTATTAGTATGAATAATGGGCTATAATATAATATATAATCTATATATTATAGTTTAAAATTATAGTTTAGGTTTTGTCTGCTGTATACAAAATCTTATTTCATGCAACTTTCACCACTGAAAATGCCAAGAGATGTCCTTTAAATTTTTCAGTTGAGTAAAATCACTACATCACAGTTTGGTCTTGATGTAATAAAATAAAAGTGCCTACCTCACATCAGCAGGGATTTTTTCTCCAAATGCAGCCCTTATTTCTCTGCGACTGTCTTCTGATCCCAGGATTTGTGGAATTCAAAGCCGTTCAAGATATGTCCATTTTCATGCAACTTTTGCTTTGTGCGATGCTTGACGATGACAAAGCTTGATGGCCTTGAAAGGAGGATGACATCTTTGTTGAAAGTATCGTGATGATGTGTTTTGGCCCTGGAACATCAAGCAGACATTACATTTGATGTGTATTCATTGACCCATAAAACATAACAAAATGTAATAAGTAGCAAACGTTGGCAGTCAGTTATTTCATCTTGTATGCCCTATAACATTGCACTTAAACTAGTGTCAGACAGTACATTACCATATGATACATTTAATTTAACAAACTGATGTAGATGAAGAACACAGAAGTAGAAAAATGAAAAATCTGTCCTACAATGAACCATACTAAGACATTTTTATCTTAAATCAGGCAGGATTTTTGGGGCTGATCACCGATTAGTGAATTTAAATAAACCAACAACCGATCACCCATCCATCCATCCATCCATTGTCGTCCGCTTATCAGGCCGGGTGGCGGGGTACAACCGATCAAGATCCGATCAAAAAACTTGTCCATCACATAGTGACAGGGCTCAAAACATAAAGACCACAAAGACATAAAACACATTCAAACCAATGAGACGTGCCTATTTTGCTTTGTTTGTTTATTTAGAGCAAAACAAACACGTCTCATTGGTTTAAATGTGTGTTTTATGTCTTTTTTGGCGTTTATGTTTTAAGCTCTGTCACTATGTGACGGACAATAAAGTTTATTGAATCTTGAATCATTAGTCTAGCAGCAGCATCATCACTAGCAAACAAGCATGTTGGTACCGTGGAACTTCTTCAGAGTAAATGAGACAGATAAAACACAAGCCATCTGCAATCTATACAACGGGAGCATCTGCAAAAAGTGTCAACACGACAATGACGTCATTGATCGGATCGGTGAATTTAAATTGCACGGCCGATCTCACAAATTGCATAAAATCCGATATAGCCGATCTGATCGGCGGAAAGCCTAGTTACTGTTACTGTCACTTAGGTCTGAACCATGTCACAGTGGCCTGAAGGTGTGGTCTATGTTGTATTAAACAAAAGTTCTGACAATATTTTGATATAGACTGTCTGCACCAGCAACTGCTAAATGCTGTTCACTTTATCTGCTTGCATTAGCCAGTGCTATCCCATCTAAGTTAGTCTGTGTGCTGCTGTGGACGGGGTCAGCAGATAAGAGTATTTTAGACACATAAAAAAGACAACCCAAACAAAATCAATATCAATTTAAATGTACACTATATTAAGAATATGTTTATTACTTGGCCTTGCCGCCAGACTTTTCTGACCGTAAACGTACGTTAAATCGCTTGTTAAATCACTCTGTCAAGGACCAGACTCCTTTGAAAAAAACAGCATTTTAAACTGGCAGAGGTGTTTGTCTACTAATAAATGGTCTACTAATAAATGGTTTGTTGCTGATCCCGTCCACAGCAGTGTACAGCCTAGCCTGCATGCTTGTACTTCCACCTCCTTTTTTAAATTTGACTCTGTACTCTTACCTTTTTCTTGAACGGGAGTTCCAATTGCCGAAATGTGTCCGAGTCTGATATCGCAAAGACTGTCCTCCACTTTGGCCTTGTGTAGTGTTAGCGTTAGCTGCTTGGCCCATTGAAACGACTTGGGAGTTGCCAGGTCTGAACAGTTGCCTCATTTCATTTTCCACCGTGCTATGTGTAGAATTATGGGCAGAGCCTGTCGTCTGACGCTCAAGGGATGACGACAATGATGTCACGGTTTCTGAAGTTGACAAAATGTTCCTCAATACGCCAGTGGCTTGCTGCAATCAATCATTCTCACCCTCCATGCTGATAGTGACCTTAACATGACCCGCTTGTGCTTCTCAGGCAATCACAGCGCGGTAGGTGTTTGACGCAACCGTTACCATGGTAACCGTGGTCGAGAACCACGGTGTGAAAAACTCGCAAGAGCTTCTCTCAAAGTCTCACTACGCATGCGCAAAGTGCAACGTGCGTTTGTGGTTTGTTGTGTATTGAAGTCATGATAGAGGGAGGACAGTTGCTTCCTTTGGTACATATTTTGGTTACTATACGATTGCCGAGGGACAGTTTAGTCGAAGTCAGCAGCTCTGTTTGAATGTGCGAATACAATGTTTATCACAACTTTGGCGACTCTTGCTGCATTCATTTCAGCTCTGTTGACCGGAGCAGTATCTACCGGTGGCAGACGACACGATGACAGACGGACAGCCTGCTGTTTTGATAAGGTTTTGCCTGTGATACTATTTTAATATAATAAATCTATATTAAAATATTCATCGTTCAACGTTTATCAATATATCAGTGTTTTTCAATATTTTGAAGACAATTTAAAAATCCCAGTGTATACCAACAACCGTGATCATTTTGGTCATTATTACCGTGGTATGAAATGTTCATGCCGTTACATCTCTATCTATAATCAACCAAAATTTTGCCTGTGAATACTCTCATTCATCCAGGTCATAGATATATCAAGGAAACTGAATTGAAGGCAACTGGATTTGTTTATTTGTACTTGAAATACATCCAGCAGCCTTTGATTCAGTTTCCTTAAGAAAACCGAAAATTATGTGACAGCATTTTACAAAAGGATGAAAAATTAAAGGAAAACCCAAACATTTTGTTCAAAACTGTGTAACAAGTCTATAAATAGACCTGGCGTTCTGTAGAACCTGGTCAAGCCACTATGAAACTATTTTTATGAAAGTAATGCAGTTACAATTTTGCATGGAGCATTGGAACAAAAACAATTTCCCCCCGGGGAATAATAAAGTATTCTGAATCTGAATCTGTGGTGGTTTCAAACTCTGAAAACACCACATTAAGATTCAAGCGTTTAAGGACATCAACCCTCATTTATGCTTTAAAATACAATACCGAATATTCAATACAATATATTGTGATCTGTCAACACAATAATACATTTGATGTGTGATGCTTTCAGAGTCACTATTTATTAAAGGATTAATGGCAAAACTCCTTCCAGACTTTCTTTTCTCTAATGCCACAGTGCCCTTAGTGTTGAATTCAAAGGAGACAAAAACTTTCATTAAAAACATATCACTTAATTCAATGCCAGTGAGGATAAATTAGGTATAGATAAAAGTAGGAAACACTTTAATTTTATGTAAACTGTCCAGATCATGTCCTGAAATCAAGTTTCTTTTACTGAAGTGTGTCAGCTGATAATGGAGCTCTCAGGTCACACAGGTCATCCTGATGCCTCTTCTGTGGATACTGATACTTCCTAATGCTGCTGACAGCTTTTGCGTGACTGAAGCAACACCCGTCCAACAATACCTTCCTCCTCTGATGGTTTCTCAAACTGCAAGGAGAGTCTGGCAGGGTCCAGGAAAACCTCAAACACAGCATCATCAGGTCACTCTGATGATCTGTAAAATATGGCAGAACCATTGTTACTTATATTATATGGTCATGATTAATCAGTTGCAACCATGCACATAACCACTGCATAAATTTGGTTTTGAATGAAGGAGAAGCATGTAGTGGTATGGTGATCTCAGTACGGAAGTCAAGGTGATTACAGTATTAAAACCCAAATGACAACAGCATGTTGTTGACAATTACATTTAAATACTTTCTTTGTTCAATTGTCCTTCTGTAAGGATCACTCTTTGTTGATGTGGTAGGCCTGATAAAAGTGTTGTGACATTTGGAAACATTTATTGGTATGTTTATTTTATTGTAGGCATGTGAATTATTTTGAGCACTGAAAGTATTATTCCGGTTTTATTTGAACATGGTCGTGTTCTCTGTTTCTTTGAATATTGTCAGGAGTTGCACCTACCATGCTTTTAATCAGAATGACAGGATTACACTGTTGAAGGCCTCAGTAGTGATGGCTGAGCATCTCCACATCACTTAAGACTTTTCGAGAGACAGGACTGACTGCCACTGAGCCTGAAAATAATATTACAGAGAGAGTTCAAACACTGAATTAGACTGTGTTAGTTTAAGTGAATAAACAGGCAACTAATAAATATATATCCAGAAATTAAGGGATATTTGAGTAACTCACATGTTTGTCAACTCTGTCAAAGATGTGGTGGTGTCTGCAGGGTCGGTCTTGTAGTGGAATGTTGGCCTGTGTGCAGAACAGTTACAGTTTACTCCAAAATCACTTCAAATATATGCAACAGCAGCAAACAGTTTGCAAAAAAAATGATTACATATCATTGTTTGCCATTATGGAGGAAGAGATTGATTAAATAGAGCATTTGCTTTAGACTATGATCTGTGTTGTGACTGACACGCTCCTAGTGATGCTCTGGGTTGTTTATAATGCAATTCAGGACAACATGACAGCAACAGGGGAGACTTGGAGCTGTTGACAGTAGGGACAAGCAAAAAAATACACAGACCCCCCATAATAACATTTTTAGTTGAAACTGGCCTGATTTTTTTTAAAACAAGGTCTATTTTGATTACTTTCTATGCACCCAAGCACCTCATTTACATTAGAGTAGATGTCTTGTCTAAGATCATTGTTGCTGCTTATGTCCATCATCAGCCATCTGACCATAATTTACCTTCTCACTTGTACTCAACTCGCTCCCTATTGCCGTGGTCAGATGGCTGATGGAGGACAGAGGCAAATTTACATTTGGCCAATTATATTGCCCTTTATTTACAATTCATTCTGATGAGCTGGAGATAAACAGAAAATGATCTGAAATGAATCTAATTTGAGGCAAATGTATCTTTCTTCATCTGTCCAGTGTTCAAATAAACAAAAGCACATGGCTAATTATTATGCAGAACGAGGTTGTCAAAGCCATGTTTAGCTTAATCAATAATCCATTGTCAACTGCAATACTGATATTCTGAGGGTAGTGATGGTTTCATGTACTGCATTCATCATAAAAGGTGCCTCGGGAGTTATCACTGTTTGACTAACAGACTGATAAAATGTAAAACCTTTTGACTAATAGTGTTGTGCCTGGGAGAGACACAACGAGGCTAACAGCTTAGCTGTCTGTGATGCCATGCACAGTAACTTACGTTAGCTGCTAAATTATATAACTTATACACCTCTACTGCTCATGTCATGTTCACGTAACTTAAAACGCATACAGACATTTTACACACCACCTCATCCTCCTTTAGCTGTCCCTCAGTAAAGTTTTAAATACTTCATAGGTCCAGCGATGCTAAATTAGCCAGGTTAGCATCGGACAGTGCTGATGCTAGGCTCAACAGGCTAACATGAAAAATAAACAGTAAAGCATCATAAGAAAAGGGCAAAACTTACAGCTTCCAAGTGAGCATCAATCAATCCTTGATCTTCATTAAACCTTCTTTGTACTGACACAGGAAAGCAGTCTGCAGTAGTTTTCACACACATGTCAGAGTTTTCCAGTTGTGGGGTTATTTCCATTTAAAATGAAGTAAATCCACTCAGTTCCAGTGTCCTCTGACGCGGGGGCTATTCAGCCAACAACTGAGACGTTTCAGTGATTAGCTCTCAGCTTCTACACATGGCCAGTAAGGCCATCACACGCCAGAGAAAAAATGGCGTCCCTTCACAAAAGTAGTTTTCAGGGAGTCCCACCCAGTCCCACCCGAACAGCCAATCACAGCACTTTTCCATCAAACTACTTCCTTTTCCACTATACTACTTCCTTTTCCACTATATTTTTTCTCACACACACCTATATTCTCCTCTCACACACACATATTCTTTACTCACACACATATATTCTTCTTTTACATTCATATATTGTCTTAAGATATATATAAACACATATTTTCCTTTACATGAAAAATGAAGTGTGAAAGGAGAATGTATGTGTGTGAAAGGAAAATATATGTGTGTGTGAAAGGAGAATGTAAATGTGTGAGAGGAGAATGTATATGTGTGAGAGGAGAATGTATATGTGTGAAAGGAGAATGTATGTGTGTGAAAGGAGAATGTATGTGTGTGAGAGGAGAATGTATATGTGTGAAAGGAGAATGTATGTGTGTGAGAGTGAAAATATATGTATGTGAAAGGAAAATATATGTATGTGAAAGGAGAATGTATATGTGTGAAAGGAGAATGTATGTGTAAGCAAGAGTGAAAATATACGTATGTGCAAGGAGAATGTATGTGTGTATGAGAGAAAATATATGTATGTGAGAGGAGAATGTGGGTGTGTGAGCAGGCCAGAATGAATTATGTCTTGTACGGCCCCTCATATCCTGCCGCTCCCGGTGCCGCAGTCCACAGCGCGCATGGTGCGTGTAAATAAAATGACTTTTTCTTATTCATCGCGTTTCAGGCAGTCTTTTGTGATGTGTTCATTGCACATGTTCATATTGCGATGACGATGACAATTTGACTTATCGTGCAGCCCTATTTCCCCCTAATCCTTCCTCCTGTGTGTCTGCTTCTGGGTCCACCTCTAATCTCCCCCTAAAAAGGGATATCCCGGTGAAAATTTATTCCATGGTCTAACACACCGTGACATGAGTAAGACCGCCACTTGAGAGATCGAGTTTGCAGACCGCTTGCTTACGTTGTTTAAGCAACCTCAGAAATGACTGCAAGCGAACAATACATCGCAGACTATGCCTCAATCAAGAAACTGCCATCAAAAAGCCACAAATAATGCTCAGAACAGCACATAGTTTGAGGCATCAAACAGCAGCTACCTTAGCTGGATTTCTATTGTAAAGTGAACACAACTCACCACTCTCCTGCAGCAGCTTCCTGTTGTGGGGAGGCCCTGCGAGTCGATTACCAAGTGCGGTTATAAATGCTCAATTCAGTTCTTTTTCCTGTCTGCTCTCAATAATAACTGTTATAAACTGGTAGGCAAGACACATATGCACTTTGATTGCATTTCTATGGAGTAATAATCATGAATTTTCATCCTTGAGCTGCGGAACTCTACTGCACTCGGTAATCGACTCGTCGGGCTTCCCCACAACAGGAAGCTGCTGCAGGGTAGTGGTGAGTTGTACTGACTTTTCAATAAAAATCTAGCTAAGCTAACTGCTGTTTGATGTCTTGAACTATGTGCCTAACCCTAACCCTATTTGTACTATTGCTGAAGTTTAGTGCTGTTCTGAGCATTATTTGTGGCTTTTTGATGGCGGTGTCTTCTTGGAGTCATAAACTGCAGTGTATTGTCATCGTGCTGTCTTTTCTAAGGTTGCTAAAACTACGTGAGCTAGCGCTCTGCAAATTTGATCTCTCGAGGGGGGCCCTTACTCGGTGTCACGGTGCATTAGACCATGGATTAAATTTACACCGGAATATCCCTTTAAGTGTGATAATTATGGATGGGTTATTGTTTTTCTGGTAATTTTATATCTGTTTTGATGTGTAAAATTGACTTATGCTTTCTTACCTTTGCAAGAACTCCAATGTTGCTCCTTGGGCTGCTGGGGTAAGAGATATTCAGGCAGTAGTAGGAAGTAAACAGCAACACAACAGCATCACTGAAGCCGGTGATTTGGCTGCTCACAATGGTCTGGTCCACATATAACATGAGTGCGCTGCTGCCAAAGGAGAACTTCCTGTTGTAGATATACAAGAGGGGATTAGTAACTTTCAGTAACACGCTGAGCCCAAAGACCACAAACTACAGCAATTATTAAATATAATTTTACTTTACAAACTGAAACCGAACTGTATATAAAAAAAGGCTCATCGTCGATCACCCAACTGGTTATGTAAGCATTATAGCCCTTTTACGGAGTAATTTGAATTTTTTGACATATGGTGTTATGAGATATTGTTAGTAATATCATTAAACATTGCGGATGGAGACATCCGAAGGGAGACAGCAGCTAGTCAGACAGAAATTATCAGCATATTAATCAAATTGATGATTTATTCAAACACATTTGCAATTAATAAATAGTCTGAATTCCATAATATAAAAAAAAAAAAAAGCTTTTCAATAACCGACTGGACAATTTCATAAATAAAATTACTCACTGAAAGTCAGTATGGATTTAGATCCAACAGAGCAACATCACTGGCATTAATCGATTCAGTTGAGGAAATTACAAATTCAATAGATCAAAAAGAGTATACAGTTGGGATATTCATAGACCTAAAAAAAGCTTTTGACACAATAAACCATGATATATTATTCAAGAAACTAGACCGGTATGGTATCAGGGGAAAAGCATTAGAGTGGATCAAGAGCTACTTAACAAAAAGGAAGCAGTTTGTGAAATTGGGTGATGCTTGTTCAAAGTGTTTGGACATTACCTGTGGCGTCCCTCAGGGGTCAGTGTTGGGCCCCGAACTCTTTATACTCTATATCAATGATATATGTAAGGTATCAAAAGTGTTGAAGTTGGTCTTGTTTGCAGATGATACAAATATTTTTTGTTCTGGTAGTGATCTACAAATTTTAACAGAAGTGATCAATACTGAATTGAATAAAATAAAAGAATGGATGGACAAAAATAAATTATCATTAAACCTTAGCAAAACAAGATTAATACTTTTTGGAAATTACAGAACTAATGTACAACCAGAGATACAATTAGATGGGGTTAGTATTGAAAGAGTAAATGAAATCAAATTTTTAGGGGTGATCATAGATGAGAAGATTAGTTGGAAATCACAAATTAAACATGTACAAACCAAAATGTCAAGATGTATCGCAGTATTAAATAAAACAAAACATGCACTGGATCATAAATCACTACGTACTCTATATTGTACATTAGTTCTGCCATACCTTATTTACTGTGTAGAAGTTTGGGGCAACAACTATATGACTACAATACATCCACTTTTAATTTTACAAAAGAAAGCAATACGGATCATTCATGAGGTTGGATACAAGGATCACACAAACTCACTATTCTTACAGTCAAAACTAATAAAATTCAAAGATATGGTGGATTTTTATACAGCACAAATACTAATTAAAGCAAAAAATAATCTACTACCAGAAAACATTCAGACACTATTCACTGGAAGCGAAGGGGGTTATAATCTAAGGGGAAAATTTAAATTCAAAATACTGAAGGCACGCACAACAAGAAAAACTTTTTGTATTTCAATATGTGGGGTTAAATTATGGAACAGTCTGGAGGGGACGCTCGGGGAATGTCCAAACATAAACCAGTTTAAAAAAATATACAAGGAGAGGAGGGTGTATGATTATTACTGTGTGTATACTGTTTATTTACTTTGTCATTTATGCATCTATGTGTTATCTTAAGTGTGTGTGTGTATGTCATATGTATGTATGTATATGTGTATATATGTGTGTGTGTGTGTACGTCCGTATGTATGTATGTTTATATAGGTAGCTATATTGTACTCTGTGTCATCTTCAGTATGTGTGTGTATGTTATATATTATAATAATATAAAGAATAATATAATATTTTATAAAGATACATATCTTTGTAATAGAATTATGCTTTGTTAGATACAGAACAAGGGTAATTGAAGAATGACAAATGGAAGTGATTATTATTGTTATTATTACTATATATATAGAAGGCAAAATATTTCAGTAAGTGTTAATTCAGTAATATTTATTAAAAAGGGGTGGAATAAAATACGTTTATACTTCTTCCCACTCCTTTTCGGATATGTAAACAGAATTTTTATTTTTCAGTTTATGTTAACTTTGCTATACTTTGTTATTGTACTTTATTTTTTTTTCTCTGTTTTTTTTTTCATTTTCCTTATGACTGCCCATTAATGTATGATAATTTTTTATTTTTTTTTACATATTCGAAATAAGCTATCTAAACTAATTAAACTGAGAAAAGCTACAACCACCAATGGCATCAAACCAGAAGTTCAATCAGACAACAGTCCAGCCCTTGAACTATTTCAATTGTTGAATAGCTTTATGATTCTGAGGGACTGAAAGTAAATTTAAGCATTGGTAATACACTAAATACATACTGCATTTTGTTGTCCATGATTAAAACTGTTTTTATGAGTTCTCTGTTGTGTTTTAAAATAGTTGCTGCTGTCTGACAAGCTGCTAGGTCACTGAAATATCTATATGAGTGTATCCTTAGCTAATGTCCAAACATTTATTTGCCACCAGTCAATAACCCATGCCATCATGTCAGTGCACAGATCAAAAGAATAATAATATATAATTTTAACATGAGAAATGAAATGTTTACATTAGAACTATAGCCCATTGGAGTAGCCCTGGGTGAAATTATGTTGCAGTTTATTATTGTGCTCTGTTACCAGCTCTCCTGTTCGTTCTGTGTTATACTGTACCACTCCTGAATGCTTATGCTAATTTATGTAGAGAAGTAAGCTGCATATTTGTCATATCACAGTGTATCACATGTAAAGTACTTGGGATAGTTTTGCTATCCACAGGATGTGACCTTCATGTGACACACCTGCTTAGTTAAGTTTTGGCTGCCGTTTTGTAGATAATGTTTAGTTTAAATGATTTTGGTCAATGCTTGGCTAATGATCGGTGCAGAGCAGAGCATACTGTAAATTCTTAACATTTGAAAGAAGCTTTCTGGCCCTAACAGCCTGTCTGAAGAATGTTATAATGTCATTTTGTACGTGTTTAGGTCAATGTTTTTGTCAGTGTTTCACTTTCTTGGATGTTAAAATCCATGTACATATACTGACAGATATACATTTTATGTTCTCACATAAGTATTCATTCGAGAACACGTTTAACCTTGGTGTGAGTGTTGTAAGCACTTCTGACAAACTCTGAAATCAAAGATTTTCAAAAGATGGCAAACGAACAGGCTCTGGGATCAGTGAAACACCTACCATCTTTCAATGTTATGTCAGCCAAGGCCAATCTATAGTGTGATTTGATGAGGTTTGGAGATGTCTTGTAATGTGCCTGAAAGCATACAACAACACCACGACTTGATCTCTTTCCTGAAATCATGACAGCTAGTCAGGATAACCCACAGACCCAACTGTGAATGATTATGTTGAAAGTTATTTTGATTTTCAGCGACTAACAAACAAGTGAAGGGACAAGATGCACGTGCTTGTGACTGTACACATTTTGTTTCTTTGTCCCTTGATGTCCAAAGTGTCCCTTTGTCAAGGTGTATCTGATTTTTATTTCTTTATTTTGTGAAGGCCTGCTCACGGCCCATGGCCAACCAAGAAGAACTATTAATAGTAATTTAGCTTTAAATAAAATGACCTGGCTGCCGTCAGTCACTTTGCCATATGATGACTGTAATTTGATGACTCTATTTCAGTATCTTTTGTGCTGCATTTGTGTTTATAAGCATTGCACATTTGTATGTATTTCGCCTTCTTGCAGAGGTGTGGGTTTACTGCTTACATGTAAAACAATGACATTTTATTTTGAAATTGAAATTTTATTTTGAAACAAAACAGTATTTTACAGTATTAAACTGTAATTTAACAGTTTAATTTATTAAATGAAAAATAAATATTTGTAAAAATACGATTTTTCATGTTATTTTACATTAGACATGTAAAATCATGTTTATTTTTGTAACTTTACCTAGATGTTTATGTAACTTACAAATACAGGGATATTCTGTAAAATAAACAAGGAAAATTCTCTTAAATTACAGATTTAGTTTACAGTGTAAATCATTGATTATTGTGTATTATATTGTATCATAAAGTACATAAAAGAAAGCAGAACAGCTGTTCTAGACTGTCGGACACATTAATCTGCTGTACAGGGGCCCCACAGGGAACAGTCCTGGCCCCTTTCCTGTTCACCCTGTACACCGCAGACTTCTACCACCAATCCCCTCACTGCCATCGACAAAAGTCTGACGACTCTGCTGTCATCGGCCTCATCAAGGATGGGGACGACAGAGCCTACAGAGAATTTATTCAGGACTTTGTAGACTGGTGCTAGTGGAACCACCTCCAGCTCAACGCTGGGAAGTCCAAAGAGCTGGTGGTGGATTTCCGCAGGCACAGACAACCCTGCACACAGGTGAACATCCAGGGAACAGACATTGAGATGGTGACACCGCAGTTACATACAAGAAAAGGCCAGAGCAGACTGTGTCTGCTGAGGAAGCTCAGGTCCTTTGGAGTACAGGGGGCACTCCTGACCTCTTTCTATGACTCTGTGGTGGCATCAGCCATTTTCTATGGAGTAGTCTGCTGGAGCAGCAGCATCTCGGCAGCAGACAGGAGGAGACTTGATAAACTTATCAAGAAGGCAAGCTCCATCCTGGGATGCCCCCTTGACTCAGTGCAGGTGGTGGGAGAGAGTACGATGATGGACAAGCTGTCATCTCTGATGATTCAGGAGTCCCACCCCCTACAGGTCACTCTCACAGCACTGGGCAGCTCCTTCAGCAACAGACTGATACACCCTAAGTGTGTGAAGGAGAGGTATTGCAGATCCTTCCTTCCTGCTGCTGTCAGACTGTACAACCAGCACTGCTCCATATAGACCTCACCCTGGACTCTGCACTATGCAATAAGTCTGTGCAAAGTCAGACTTATTCAGCTCTCTTTTCAGCACCCATATTTATTACCTATATTTGAAATCTGTATATAAAAATTTGCTGTTCATTCTTGCACTATATCATGTAAATATGTATATACGTCGGTTCTATTTTCTTTTTTCTTTTCTTCTTTTTAATTATATTGTCTATTTTGCTATTGCTCTGTTATTGTAACATTCTGACGCTGCTGCAACAAACACATTTCCCCATCTGCGGGACATTACAGGATTTCTGATTCTGATTTCAAGAAAGGAATCTATTTACTCAGTTTATACACATTTCACTAAGCAAATTCATTATCCAAGAAGATGGTGGGATGTATGAATGCACCAATCGAAGGTTGTACAATGTACAAGCATATTTAACGTCAAAACCTTACACCTTGTCTGAATGGCTATGTTTTTCAGGCCCATCATTGCATAAAGAAAGCATGGTTGTTGGTACCCCCACATAAAATAGGACTTGCCATGTCCATTCTGACTTTCAAAATGGCCCCATAAATCAATTAGGAGGAGTTTGATAAAACTTAATAAAAGCCAGTGATAAACTGTTCAAAAACACAGGAACATTAAATGTGGACTCTTAAACATTAGATCTCTGTCATCCAAAGCTTTGAGTGAGTGAATGACTCTACTCCTCTCTTTCATATCAATACTCACATTTCTCAAGACACTGGCCGAGGAAGTGCAGCCATATTTGACTCAAGCCGGTTAATCAATCCTAAACCTAAATTGGATCAAAACTAGTTTGAAAGCCTTACTCTTAGTCTCTCTTACCCGACCTGGAAAACAATATAGCCAATCCTTGTTGTTATAGTGTACCACACTCCTGGTCATTATTCCACATTTTTGTATGAATTCTCAGTTTTCATTAAATTTAGTCCTTAAAACAGATAAAGTAATTATCCTGGGTGAGTTTAACAATCACATGGACGTTGATAATGACAGTATGGGTAGTGAATTTACCCTTAATTATTAGAATTGATTGGCTTCAGTCAGTGTGTACATGAACCCACTCACTGTTTTGATATGTTTCCATGTCTGTATTTCTACAGATATAGAAATTGAAACTGTTGTGGAACATGGTTTGATGTTGACCATCATCAGATGGTATGTTTGCTGAAAACTTCACATTGGAAGCAGAAAAAGGATACACGATGCTAAACCAATAGATGATGCCACTCTGCAGCCATACACACTTCTCGAGGATCATCATCAACAGGTAGAATTGGACTGAACTTATGCAAACCCGACAGTAGTTATGGTTGGATTTAGGTTTTTTATAATGAGGCGCTTGTGAAGAGTGATGAACATACCAGATTACTGGTTTCCTGGTCTGGTTAGAACTGAATGTGCTCCCTCTACCTCTGTAGGCCCTTCTTGTCACCCCTATATACACAACCCTGTGCAGCTAATGATGGCCACAAAGTGTCCAAAATAATACTGCAGCTAAACAAGACATTATGACATGCCAACAATAAACAGAAATGAGTGTACTGTTTTTTCTGTCACACAAACAGTATTGTTGGGTGTAAGGAGGCTGCTAGCAGAGGAATTTTAGATTTATTGCTGCTCTTGTTGAATTGCTTTGTAAATATACTGAGGAACTTAATTTGATTACACACCCTTTTTTGTCTGACCCTGGGAAAGTGACCCCTCTGTCCTGCCGGGTGGGATTTCCTACTAAATGAACAGATTTGTCACCGAGACACATCTGACATAACAGGGAAACCCTGCCTTTCCTCTTCTGGCTGTTTATGGACAACTATCATGACAGGTTTAGGGGTCACAGTGTTTATTTCAGTGCATTTGTGCTTTGCTGTGTAATCTGTAAGTTGCAGGGTCAGGGTGACTGTGATGAGCAACAGGACCCATTTATGAGGTTTTGCGGTTGGAGGACTTGGGCACTTTGTACAACTGAGCTCAGATTATAGTGCGGAACGGTGATGTTTGACAGACTGACATTATTTCCTGTTGTGCTTGAAACTTATTTGTTGCCAACCTTCAGCTCTTGAGTTCAGTAATTGTGTTGTCTCCTTGTGGCTGGCTGGCCTTTATGCTGGCATGTTTATGTCCACACTCAAACCAGAAGTGTAATTACTCAGAGTCACACCACACAACATAATCCAGGCAGGATCTGGGTAACAAGCACAAAGTGCAACATTTTGTGTTCACAAAATAAAGACCTTCCTTCCCTGTAAGACTATTTATTAGTGTCTAGAACAGGAAGCAGAGAGAAGTAGTGATGGGAACGGCAGTTCTTTTTACTGTACTGAATCTCTAGAATCAGTTCATTAAAATGATTCGTTCAAAAGATTCGTTCACCGAATCGTTCAGTTCTCTCCAACTGCCTGAACTGATAAACAGCCAAACGATCTGTCATTCAGTTCTTGATTCAGCCCTGAGGTTCACGTTCACTTACTGAGGGACGGTGCGTTCATGGACTATAGTACACAATCATTCGCAGGAGACGCAGCGCTGCTTTGAGTGGTATACATGCACTAAAACTATTACATGATGAAAGTGTTCTCTGTGCACAGTAAAATCACTTAACAAGATGCTACACGGATATTAGCAACACAGCGCTAATTTTAGCAGTACTACTGAACGAGAATCACCTCCTCTGCCCTGAGTGAGTGAGTGAGTGACACAG